>JAYMTN010000319.1:0-17696 GCA_036897425.1 Erodium trifolium
TATCGGGTTTAGATGTGTAGAGCTGGTCGACGTAAGCTTTCCGCTCGTGTGGCGAGACGGGAGGCAATTGGGGAACATTGAGCACAATGTCAACGCAGAGACTTCCAAGAGTAGCGAAATCGATGTCCTTAACATCCGGAAATTCTCGCCCAACCGTCGATTCATGGCTGGGATCTGGAACAAGAGCTCGGGAATGATCATAATCCAAGGCAGGTTCAGTGCCCATTTCCTGAATTTACGGCCCAAAGCTAGATCAAAATTCTATGAAGATAAGGGTTCTCCACAATAGACAGTTCACAATTCTCTGATAACCCGAACACATTCTCCTAATGACGTGTTAATCCATTGTCAATATTGTTATTGTCTGATAAACAAATCCTGAAATTACCCAAGAACTAAATCATGGTTTGCTATTAAGAACTTATAAGGGTTCATTGCTATAAACTACACTATGTATTGTCCACTTGCGAAAAACTACATTATATATCGTCCACGAGCGATAAACTACATTATATTGTCCACGTCCCTAATTTTAGCGGAATATTCCAAATTCTGGAAGTAAACGACCGTGGTCAAAAGATAGTGTAGTTTAAAAGCGTGGACGATACATAAATGTAGTTTTTAGTAATTAACCCAACTTATAATGATCAGATTATAGCCAAAAGATCTAACTTCTCCCACAAACCCAACCAAATGCAAACCAGATCTTCAACCTTTTGCTTCTCAATCCATCAATGAACTGAACTAGATTAAGCAAAAACAAAAACATCCATCTACCCTAACGATGTGATCTTTCTCGCGAAGCTTTTGCTGAATAGACCAAAATAGAAGTGAAATCAGGTCCAAATCCAAAACAAATCGCACAAAAATGACTATTCAACACTTATGATTGCTCATTGACACAAGTCGCGAAGAGTGATTGGTGTTTGCTACTAACAAAAATCAAAACTCTATATATGCCCAGAATTTTCTCAGCAACCAAACACGAAGTAACCAGACACTATTCACGATCTAAAACAGAACTTACCCGAAACAAAGCTTCCCCGAATCAGCTACAATTTCTGACAACAACTGCAAAAAAGATCGAGTCAACGATCAGAGAAAGGCAAATCGACGTTGTGTGAAATTGAAGAGCACGAAATTGTTTAGAAGCATCTTAATCGAAATGAAAAAAAAAAAAAAATAGGTGGAGAGAGGGGTGTTTCAGACAATTGAGCCAGAGATTTGAGTACAAGAAAAGGGCAAAATGGTAATTTCGTCTTGAGTCTCCAACATTCAACTTTTAAAGCAAGAGTGAGCAAAAGAACCGAAATAGAATAAGAAGAGTTGAATCGAACAAAACCGGTGAAAACCCGATACTTAAGATAATGAATCGAAATGTACCGATTTAAGAACCGGTTCTTGAAAGAAAAAAAAAACGACGATTAACCGAAATAACTAAACCAGTCATCGAGGGAGGAAAAGTTGAAATATCAGTTTGTGCTCGGTGCCAATGTCGATGATGAGAATAGAACAATTGAGCCAGTCAGTCCGGTGTCAGAATTTCTTTTCGTGCCCATCCCGATCTCAAGGCAGCCCATTTCCGGGGTATTTGCATCAATTCCCCATGTTACCCCTCTCCTCTTCATGGAGGGGACCAAGAACACACATGCATCAACACCAATCACTTCAAAAGAGAAGATGAATGAAACATTTCCTCTGCATCATCAATGTGCTACAATTCAGATTACAACAACAAAAAAATGCAAGAAATCCTGGAAAAATTGCCTGAGAATCAGTCATGCTACAATGGCTTCTTCAACAAATGAATAGATTTACATATTTGTCTGCAAGACCCCAAAACATGGCTACAAAGCTCTGCCACTTCCAACGCTACAGACACAAGCGGCGATGGAGATTTTCTTCAATTCATGCCAAACGGATGCTCTATCCGACCTATTCCGGTTCCTCAGGGATGGACACGAAGAACAAGCACTAGTCGACCCAACCCCGAGACTAATTTGTGGCGTAATCAGAGAATCAACTAAGCTACTACAAAATCAAACTCATTCCTGAAAAACTACTCATAAAACCACAGGATAATTGCAAAAAATAAAAAGAAGCCTGGGGTATTCATTTTTGGCAATTTGTAGCCCTGTTATTTTGATTTTTGCAAAAAAGTACCCTGATGTTGTCTTTTCGTTGCATTCAGTATAAAAATGAAGATTTCACCCTTAATACTTCGAAATTTTCAAAAATAGTGAGTAAAAACAAAAAATCAAAATTTTCATATCCCTTATTTTCTTCCTCTTTGTACCATACAAAGAGTGAAACTGAAGGATACATTTTTTTTCTTCTTTCATTATGATTTTTTGAATTTAAATTTCCAGGAGTAAAATGTCATTTTGAAACAAATTTATACAGAGCGCAACAAAAAGACAAGTTCAGGGCCCATTTTCGCAATCATAGAACAAGAGGGCTAGAAGTTGCAAAAAGTGAATACCTCAGGGAACTTTTTTGCAACTATCCCTGTAACCAACTCAGGACAGCAATGGCCTAGCCAATTGTGCACATTCAAGCTCGGGAAGTAGTTGCTTGACCACCTGTTGGAGGGTGACACAGTTGAGCTGATTTTTAGTCCCGTTTATGGCTGTTTCTGAGAGAAATGTAATTTCCTGAACGTGTGTATTCGCTTCGAGGAGCTCGGTCCAAAATTTATCATCTTCATTGAGGTTCGATCCCTTTAGGAGTTGAGTTACTTTGTCCAAGGTCGCTACATTTCTACCGGCTCCCCAACCCATGGCTGTTGCAGCGCCAACTGCATTTGCAAAGGCTAGTGTATTAACCAATGGCATGTTGTGGATAAAACCAAATGCTATAGCTGCTACAAAACTATCTCCGCACCCGACAGTGTCAATCACATTCACCTGAATCACATTTCACAATGATTAGAAGCCGAAATATAAATAAGGGATAATTGCAAAAAAGTACCCTGAAGTATTCACTTTTTGCAACTTGTAGCCCTCCTTTATTGATAATTGTAAAAAAAGTCTTTTTGTTGCACTTTTTTTTATAGATTTGTTTCAAAATGACAATTTTACCCTGATATAAATTGTAAGGATAAAAGCATAACTTTTATACAAATTGCAACAAAAAGACAACTCCATGATACTTTTTTGCAATTACCAAAGAAGAGGGCTACAGGTTGCAAAAAATGAACATCTCAGGTTACTTTTTTGCGATAATCCCTATAAATAATGGTTATAACATTTAGCATGTATGATAAATGTCCGGGATCAATCATGAAGAGAGCCTCTTAGTTTGGAGTACCATAACAATTAACAACACTACGCTGGTAATATTGCTTATCTAAAACCTAGATCCCATGTTCCATGATGATATTATCATCTAGCATTAAACTAATTAAGAAACATATTAGTTTATGACTCCAAATCGTTACCTTGAATGCAGGCGCACAAGATATACTCGATTCAGTGATTAGGATAGAACCCCTCTCACCCATTTTAACAATCACCCATTTTGTTCGGACCCCTTTCCTCAACAACTCTTGCCCTGCTAGTATCGGTTGTTTTATGCCGGTCAATGATTCTGCCTGGAAAGTCATGATAATGAATACAAATTTATCATGAAAATCATAGCAAAACACCAAAGCAAACTATGTAGCATAAGATAATGTTTTAACTTTTTGTCTTAAATAGTTTATAGGGGTAATTGCAAAAAAAAAAATTACCCTGAGGTATTCATCGTTTGCAAAATACCATGAACTTCTGTTTTTGTTGCAGTTTGTATAAAAACGACAATTTTACCCTTACAGATTAGATTTAAAAAATAATAAGTAAAAACAAAAATATATATATCCAGATTTTCATACCCCTTACTTTTCTTTCCTCCTTAGTAAGAAATTTAAGGGATATGAAAACGAATTTTTTGTTCTTTGATTATTATTATTTAAATATACATATTTTCAAGGGTAAAATCGTTATTTTAGACAAACTTATACAACGTGCAACAAAAAGACTAGTTCAGATCACTTTTTTGGAATCATCAAAGAAGAGGGCTACAAGTTGTAAAAAGTAAATATCTCATGGTACTTTTTTGCAACTATCCCTAGTTTATAAATGGAGGATAAAGGTAATCGGGCTTATGTTACATAAGATAAATGGAATGTTAAGAATCGAACCTCATCAGAAGTCAAAAGAAGTACATCACTCATCCTCAAAAACTGGTCAAGTGCCTTTTGTTCTTCAGATGAACCCGTGGAAAGACTTTTTCCACGAGGTCCTGGATCAAAAAATACCGATGTCCCAACTTCAACAGCATATTCTAGAGCCGACATTATCATAAGTGGTGAAAGCTCATCAAAGCCATAGCCATTGCAGAACATAACTTTTGACTGCTTGATACCCATCTTTACTTCCTTAGATAATGTGTCCATCCAACTCAACGCAGGCTCCTTCGAAAAATCAGCTCGGCTGTTAAAAGGATAAGTTACAAACACAATCACTATGTTTTACATATAAGAATATACGATAGTGAAGGAAATACATGTGATAATAATTATAGGGATAGTTGCAAAAAAGAACCCTTAGATATTCACTTTTTTGTAACTTGTAGCCCTATGCTTTGATGGTTACAAAAAAAAACACTCCGAACTTGTCTTTTTGTTGCAATTGGTATAAAAATGATGATTTTACCCTTACAATTTATATTTAATAAATAATAAGTAAAGAACAAAAAATCAAAATTTTCATGTCTTAATTTTCTTCCTCTTTGTACTGTACAAAGAGGAAGAAATTTAAAGGATATGGAAAATTGGATTATTTGTTCTTTAATTATTATCTTTAAAATTCAAATTTTCAACGGTAAAATCGTCATTTTGAAACAAATTTATACAAATTGCAACAAAAAACAAGTTTGGGATATTTTTTAGCAATTATCAAAGAAGAGGGCTACAAATTACAAAAAGTGAACACCTCAGGGTACTTTTTTCCAATTTTTCATAATTATATAACGGAACATAACACACCAGAAAGATGGAAAGTTAAGGTGGTGGGCAAGCTTCTCTCAGAATCATGTTAATGAACAACTCTTTATCTGATAATTTTACCTGCAAAAGCCATGTTGTTGCATGGGGTCAACAAGAACCCAACATAGAAGTGTATCAGATGGAGCACCAGAAACGTCAGCAGTATCAGTCTCTTCAGTCATCTCAACCATACCTATTCCTTCATCACGAAGAACATCATGGATGAAATTCCCGTAAGTGTCCTCACCAACATGACCAACAGCGAAGCAACGCAGCCCTAATCTTGCTGCTGCTATGGCCATATTGCAATTGCCTCCAGCCTCCCAGTATTTCTAAATGAAAGTTTCAATCAAATTTCAATAACTGAATAATTCGGATAAAAAAAGAGAAAATGTTATTTACATACCCACTTTGACCTTTCGCTATCAAAAACACCCCCTAAAAGTAAGGGGTTATCTGAAACACACTTTCGCCTTTTGTTATTAATCAGAAAAACCCGGATTTACACAGAAAAAAGTGATGGTTTTATCAGGAACGCGCTGTCACCTTTCTCATTTATCAGTGTGTTTTTAGGAACAAAATGACCCAAATCCGGGTGTTTTCGATGATAAACGGAAGATGACGTGTGTTGCTCTCACCTTTACTGTTTGTATTCGAGAAACAAAGGTCAAAGGGAGTGTTAATGAAGTTACCCCTAAAAAAATTACAAACAACAAGCACGCTACCATATCACTAAAACGCATGCATAGCTCGAGCATGGAGAAATGATCCAATTTTTTCAAAAAGAATCAACATTGTCATGACCCTTTTATGCTGTTAAACTACTTCACACATTTCAGCTTTCCTACAAGTTACTACATTCTGTTTTATCACAGACTCACAAGCGCAAAAGCCATAAGCCATAGCTAAAGGAAGAGTGTTACACAAAGCAGTGAGAGCTTATTTTACTCCTTATCAGCCTAACTTCATAGCACCACCATGCTCACTGTATTTTTTTCTTGTCTACCAAACAGATTGATAAAAAAAATCAAACACCCACAAGCATTTTCATGGCATAAGCAACAAAATGACATTGTCAACTACCTATATTTCCAGTTGACCTAAAATACCTAGCTCATGAGCTTCACTCTACACCCACCAACCCTCACTGAGAATCAAAACCCAGACAACAAATCTTCACCATATTAAGCTCCTATACGGCAATGGATTCAAACTCGAGAGAAAAAAAAAAGAGCAAGTTCGAAACCTTATCGGGTTCAGATGCGGAGAGCTGGTCCATGTAAGCTTTCCGCTCGCGCGGCGGGGATGGAGGCAATTGGGGGACGCTGAGCACGATATCAACGCAGAGATTCCCGAGAGTCGCGACATCGATGTCCTTCACGGCGGCGCCGGAGCTCCTCAGCTTGGCGTCCCCGGCAGAGCCATTGGAGGAGTTCAGCGAATTGGGGCGGTGTTTGGGGGAAGAGACTTGGATACCCTTGCAGCTGAAGACGCGGCCGCCGGGCCGAGGAATTGCCGGAGTAACGGCCGGGAAAATCCTAGGGTTTTCGGAGAAGAGGGTCGTCGAGTGGATGCGGATTGGAGTTCTCAGAGTCATGGTGATGGTGAAGAAGAATCACGAGACTCAGAGAGAGAGACAAAGCAGAACCCAAAAACTTGTTATTTTCATAAATAGTTAAATACACGTTCTATTTAAATACATCTCATTATCTAAAGTAAATAAATGCTTATTTTTAATTTAAATATTTAATTAAGAATACATGTTCATGTAATCTGTTTTATGATTATTTTTCTCGGAGAGAAAGGAATTCATTGAAAAAAGAAAAGGCGTGAGTCTCAGGACGGGAGTCACAAATCACCAAATTAAAGTCTAACAAGAATCCGAACATAAAACCGAAAGCAGCAAAAAAAAGAAAGAACACCCCCGTCCACCTCACCGCCCATCAACCACCCTTCCAGCAAGCAAAGCCAGACCTGACAGGAGAGACAACCACCAAGAAGGATCGGGGGCTAAGTGTCGAGCTCCTCGAATATGGCACGACAAATCTTAGGCGTTCCTAATCAGCGCGGCAACCTGAGACGCGATCCACTCAAGGAAGGTAAACTGACGGACAGCCGCTCTCAGGCTGGAAAAAGATCCATGTTGAACCCTAACTAGAAGGATGTTCGAGTCAATAGCAACGGACCCTGAGAAAACACGACGAATACGTTCTAACCAATTATAACAGAGACGCATAAGCCCGATAATACCAGTCAATTCATACCAAATATGCCAGAAGCATTATGATTTTTTTTTTTAAATCTGGAGATTTCTTTATTAGCATTTTCTTGTTCTGAATATATATAAAAAAAATCATGAAAAAGTGCAATATATCACACAACTTGCAGCCTCAAAACCACACTAGCCACAAGCATTTCACTGTTTATAAAAAGTAGATATCAACCAAAACTTTAATACGATGCAATTATTTATTCAAATTCGAAGTTGTCAAATTTAACATTGAACTCGTTTGTAAACGAGTCCATTTTTTAAGACTCGATAGATGCAAATTGATTAATTTAATGTTTAATCGAACCATGAAAGGTATAATTGCAAAAGGATACCATGAGCTATTCCCTTTTTGTGACTTTAGTTCTCTTTTTCAATAATTGCAAAAAAAAAAAAGTCATATACTTATTTTTTTTGTTGCACAATTATTAAATTTGTTTAAAAATGTCGATTTCATGTGTGAAAATTTATATCTTAAAAATAATAATGAAAGAACAAAATAAATCAAATTTTTAGACAATTTGATGCAACATTGGTTTCAAAGTTCAGCACTAATTTGATGCACTTTCTGACGATTTTACCCTTACAAATTTAAATTTTAAAATGTCAATTAAAGAATAAAAATCCAAATTCGTATCTCTTAGATTTCTTGTATGACACAAAGAGGAAGAAAATGAAGAGATGTTTCATTTGGATTTTTTTTTTCAAGTATAAACTATAAGGGTAAAATCATCACGTTTAGAAAAATTTCAACAAAAAGACAAGTTCATATTATTATTTTTACAATTATCAAAAGAATAGGGCAACAAGTTGCAAAACAATGAATACCACATGTTACTTTTTATATATAATGTCCCTATCCATAATCATAGTTTCAGAAAGTATGACCCATCCTGGTTACACCATAAATCTGTTCAAGGTTTGATTTGGACAAAAGAACATCATCATATGCAACTAAAACCAAAGAGTCAAGTGGTCTTGATGAACAAAGGACATCACAACCAAGCCTGGTTACAGTTCCGGAAAGGAAAGAGTCAACTGAGGTTTATTCGATAAAAGAGCTTCACTTCGGTATCTGCTTCACAATGAGATATGTGGACCGAACTGTTCTTCCTTCGACAACTCCTCGAGTTTCTTCACAACCCTTTGAGCCACTTCTCCATAGGCTTTAGAGACTACAGAATCCGGAGATGATATCACAACAGGAACACCGTCATCAGAACATCTTCGGATGTCCATTTCTATCGGTATCTGAATAAACACATACCAGTAGGAAATGAATATCGATCAATGCAAATTCTACTGAGTAATTTATAAAGGAATAATTGCAAAAAACTACCACAATGTATTCATTTGTAAGAACCTGTAGCCCTCTTCTTTGATAATTGCAAAAAAAAAAGTACTCTGAACTTGTCCAAGTATTATAAGACAAAAAATCCAAATGTTCATATCCCTTAAATTTCTTACTCTTTGTAAAAAATCCAAATGTTTATATCCCTTTGTTTTCTTCCTCTTTGTACCGTACAAAGAGTAAGAAATTTAAGGGATATGAACATTTGGATTTTTTGTTCTTTAATTATCAATTTTTAAATTTTCAAGGGTAAAATGTTATTTTTAAACAAATTTATACAAATTGTAACAAAAAACAAGTTCACCGTACTTTTTG
The DNA here is from genome assembly GCA_036897425.1 of Erodium trifolium. NCBI lineage: Eukaryota > Viridiplantae > Streptophyta > Magnoliopsida > Geraniales > Geraniaceae > Erodium > Erodium trifolium. The sequence continues at coordinate 8,962 of JAYMTN010000319.1, forward strand.
GCAATTATCAAAGAAGCGGGCTACAAGTTGCAAAAGGTGAATAGCTCAGGGTACTTTTTTGCAATCATCCCTATATTTATTAACTACGTTTTAATCGGATTGATTGATGTCATATCAAGTATTTGAAATACCTCGCCGATGAATTCCAAGCTCATGTCAATGGCAGTCCTACGAGCTCCTCCTTCCCCGAAAATGTACGAGGGTTCATTGCAATGTGGGCATTTGAAGCAGCTCATGTTCTCTATAATTCCCAGAATCTGCAAACCAAGATCTAGTTTTCTGATTAATGGTATGCTATCTGGATTGGCAGCTAAGGTGAATACCTTAGGGTACCTTTTGCAATTATCCCAATATTAAACTGACACGAAAAAAATCAATTTTTTTGTTGATTTGCGTATGTTTTGTACGATGGTGACACATGGAAATTCACAAGGGCATTCATGTGTCTTCGGACAATTTACTCTATAGGATCACTTGGTTACATGCAATTAACCTTCGATTAAATCTCAAATAGCAATCCAGGGGCACTTCCTTTGAAAATAAAATAAAATTGAGTTCAATTTTTAGCAATTCCAATCAATAGCAGTATGAACATCAACAGGCCACAGATTTAGGGCCTTTCGCATTAAGTTATTACTGTAAGTATCGGATAAAGAAGTTTAAATGTCACTTTAAGTGAGTGAAAACTTAACATACCGGAACTTCAACTTTAGAGAACATTTTAACTCCTCTTCGAGCATCAATGAGCGCAACGTCTTGAGGAGTCGAAACAATCAAAGCACCTGCAAATCAATGCACTAAAACATTTAAAGCACATGCTTAATAGTTGAATTAATTACTCATGAGCCTCGATTTATGCACACTATTAACACGTTCAAGATGATAATCGTTCTAATTTTATCGCCAAGTACTTCAATTACCCGATAACTGTAGCCTCTGGGATATGGTTATTTGAGTATCACCAGTGCCAGGTGGCATATCAACCACAAGAATGTCAAGATTTCCCCACTCGACTCCCCGTGTCATTTTCAAGAGCACTCATCACCTGCATACACAAAATTAAATCAAGTTTTCATATAAATCCTCGCTAAAAGGGTCGAGTTAGATGAAAATTCATTTCTTCCTAAGACGAATGCATACCATTGGGCCTCGCCACACAATTGGGGCATCCTTCTCCACAAGAAAGCCCATTGACATACACTTAACTCCATGATTCTCAATAGGAACCATCTTCAAACCTATTTGAGGGAAACTAAGTAAAATAGTTATTATTCAAGAAGCGAGATAAAAATGGCCAAACACATCCATAGCCAAAATCTGATAGTAAAGCTCAAACATTGAGTCATAAAATGACGATTTTATCCTTACAATTTAGATTTAAAAATAATAAGTAAAAAACAAACAATGGGCTATGATTTCAATCACATTTCACAAAACTAGAGTGTGTATACAGTTTATCGATATCTATTGACATTCATTGCCTTTGATGAAATAACTTCATAGTGAACCTTAGTAGGATCTTAAAAATAATCAAGTTCACCTTCACTCACTTCTGGTTTTTTATGAATCTTCATCATGGTCGGAATGGATGGTCCATAAACATCAGCGTCAAGCAAACCCACCTTTAGCTGACACTTGGTAGCGAGTGCCACAGCCAAATTAACTGCAAATCATACAAAAAAACATATATAAGCATAAGAAAGAAAAATAGTGAAACTGATAATGTCATTAGACAGCTCGTAGTCTTGCATCAAAATGGTTTGTGTTTATGTTATTTAAAGAACCAAAAGTGCAACCTAAGAAAGGACGGGTAAATGATTCATAATTAACTTAACATGAAATGAAGTAAATCAACACAGCTTCCATTCTATGCCCACAAAAAGAGAAGGGTAACTTTGCTAACACGCCCTCGGCGACCTTCGATCCTCAAAAAACCACAGTATAGGTTATCAGTTATTCATCAAAAACCCACAGATTCACACCCGAATAGGTGATGGTTTTATCAGGAACAGTCACTTTTTCAGTGTGTTCCTGATCAAAAACAAACCTCCTCACTGTCGCCTTTTGTTATTCATCAAATACCCACTAAAAATGTGACGATGTGCTCCTGATAAAACCATTACCTATTCAGTGTGAATCCGTTTTTGACGAATAACAAAAGGTAACGGTGTGTTATGGATACCCCATCCGAAACTTCAGTTAGTAATAGGAACTTTTTCTTTAACCAAGGGGTTTGCCAATTCTCTTTCTAGGCGAATTCAAAATTGTATAATCCCGGGTTCCTAAAACTCAAAGGTCAAGAATGCACAAATTCAACATTGAGACCTCACTCAAAATCACAATCATCAATCAACCTAAACCAAAATGGGGAAAAAAAAATCCATGAACAACCCTAATAATTTAGCTGTAACTTCCCAACAAAAACCATTTTTAACAAAAAAATCATCCACCGCCTTCAACAGATCACCAATCCCCAATCTTCCATAGCCTATAAACTCACACCCAAATAAATAAATAAACAAGCAAAATCGTTCTCATAATTGCCTGTGAAGAACACCAAATCGAAGACACCAAAACTACCTGCAGTGGTGGACTTGCCGACACCACCTTTACCAGAAGCAACAGCTATAATGTCCCCAACTCCATCGATCTTAAGCCCCTTGTTACTCTGCCCCGCAAAGCCCCTAACACCTCCAAGCCTCTGCACACAAAACACACACACCATTCAACACAAAACTCAGCTCCTTCCCAAAACCTAGGAACCACAATACAAACCCATAACCGAATCGAACCTATAAGACCCCAAACCCACGTCATTTACAGCGAAAGACTTCAAAAACCCCATCTTCAAAAAATTGCATCAACTAACGAAACCATAGAATTACTTGTAATGTTGAATCAAAGAAAATTAAATATTCACTTGGGCATTCGGTTGAATATGTAGTGTTGAACGGTGTCAATCCCATATCAACACAAAAAAAAAATTATGATAAATAAAACAAAACACATGAACGAAACGAGGGATCTGTGGAGCTCATACAGTGAAATGCATCCAAACTCAAGGTAAGCTCCTAATTCTAATCATAATTAATCAGAACCCATCAACAAAAAACGTGATGAGAATTAGGAGCTTACCTTGAGAAATTGATTCGTTAATGATGCCGTGAGGGAGAAGACTTCGTTGGCTGCCGGCGATGGGAGGGCGAAAGGAATTGGTGGCTGACGTTAAATGCCTGTCGCGCAGAAAAAAGAGACTTGGTGCTGCGCGCGAGAAGGGCAAAGGGAAAGGGATTAGAAGACTTGTCGTGGACTTGTCACATAAGGATAAATGGGCTGGGCCTCTACAGAGAGCCCAAACTTGAGACAAACCATGTGGATAAATGGGCTGGGCCTCTACAGAGAGCCCAAACTTGAGACAAACCATGTGCAAAAAATTTGCGGAGATTCGAGCTCGGGTTCTCACGCAGATATTCATAAAATGTATACCATCAAGCCAAATTCGACCCTGGTTTCAGTTCAAGATAACGAAGGATAAAAAAAATTGGTTGACATGTTTTCAACCCAACCCCGAGCAAAAGAAAATAGCCGAAAAATGTAAAAGTGTTCCACTCGAGATTTGAACTTTTTTTTTTTAAGACGCGAGATTTAAACTTAGGTTGGAGGCAAATACATGGAAGTTTTTAATCACTCAACGTACTTTTCATGTATTAGTGTCAAATTAACACCGTCGTATTATACTCTTCAAACACCTATGTTCAATGTTAAGGTTTCGTTTTTTACGGCGCCAACCGTGCCTGCAATTTCATGGTATGGCCGTCATAACTTCTTATCTTTTGGTCGACTTTCTCCGCTTTCATGGTGTGCTCCCTCTTCTCCCAATACTCTACCACCTAATCGATCTATGATAGCCCCATCTTCGACATGTCACTCAAACCAAAACGCTTCTGCTCAAATACTAATCCCGCTTTCATCCCCTCTGGAAACTTTTGTCTATTTTCTGATTGTGCTATCCGATCCAACGCAAAGCCTCCAATGCCATCGGCGAACGGATCCATGATTGGCTCGGGGATTCCTCCCACTATGACCCCTCCAATTGAGCTCCGAGTCTTGGCCTGGGATTTTTAAGGAATGGGATCTCGACTCTACAAACAGCACATACGTCTCACGCTAAATAGTTATAAGCCCCAAATATTATTCCTATCAGAGACTCCGCTATCGGCGAAAGGTTGCAAGCTCTTACAACGTTCCTTGGGATTTCAGGGTCATCTCTGTGTCTTTCTCTGTTACGCAGAAGGGTATCGCCATGTTTTGGGTCGGGGTGTGGATATCACAAAAATAAATATGGACAACAATTATATTGATATTGAAATCGCATTCTCGGGCCATGAGGCGATCCGTCTCACTGGAATATATGGGGAGGCTAATCGAGATCTCCGACATCAAACATGGACTCTTTTGGGCGGCTAATCGAGATCTACAACAACTTTATTGCAGCTCTCGTGCTAGATGGACTCTTTTGGGCGGCTTTAATGGCATAATGAATCATGATGAAACTAGAGGGGGAGGAGCTTACCCACGACATTTGATTGAAGACTTCCGAGAAGTGGTGAACTTGATTGACGTCCCTATGACGGAACACCCATTCACCTGAGTCCGGGGCAGAAATCCTAAGAAAATAATTGAATCAAGATTGGATAAGGCCCTCATCTCTAGAGACTTCTATTATTCATTACCGGATCTGGGCTTCTGCAACATAGGGACAATGACATTAAACCATTGTCCAATACTTCTTTACTAAATTGTCGTGCGGGAAGAGGGCAAGTCCTAAATTTTGCTTCCAATCTCAATGGACCCGAAACCCGGATTGTGGCAACCTTATACATGCCAATTGAGATGAAGATCTCACTAAACCAATAAGTGAAATAATTCAGAAGGTTAGTGGTGCTCTGGCGGAATATGAAAAACATAATTTCCGGCATAACTTAAACCATATAAAATGGTGTTAAGGGCGAATTGCCGAACTTAATGGGCGAGTGGATCGTGCAGGAGTACATTGGATAGAGGCGATCCAAATACAGTATGAGTGGGCTCTGGGGATCCGAGAAGCATTATGGCGTCAAAGAGAAAAGACACGTTGGTTGACGGAAGGGGATCAAAATACTAGATTTTTTCCATGTTGCGACATCCTATCATCAACGTATTAATGCTGTTCTTTCTCTCAAGAATGAGCTAGGAACTCTGGTCACGTGAGACACATGTATGAGGGATCTCATCATTGACTATTTTAACCAGTTGTTTACTCGCAGAGCCTAAATATGTCAATCATCCCATTCCAGCTTCAATCACATATCACTCTGAGCCAAAACACCCAATTATGGCCCGGGCTACGGCGTAGGAAATCAAACAGGCAGTGTTCCAAACAGGGCCAGATAAAGCGCCAGATCCAGATGAATTAAATACGCGGTTCTACCAACATTACTGGTCGTTGGTATCGGAAGAGATCGTAGCTTTTATCAAGCTGGTCTTGGTACAAAGTCATTGTTGGGATAAATGATACAGTCGTGGTACTTATCCCAAAGAAACCCAACTCCGAAAGGGTCATGGACCTCCGACCGATATCATTGTGTAATATCATCTTCCGGATCATATCAAAGGTCCTGGCCAACCGCCTTCGCCCTTTGCTCCATTTTGTCATCTTTGGTACTCAAGGTGCTTTTATCCCAAGTCGGTGCATACAAATAACATTTTGTTATCGTTTGAGGTAATACACTACTTGCACATGAAAACTCAAGGAAAAGAAGGTTATATGACGCTAAAACCCGATATAAGTAAAACATACGATCAAGTGGAATGGAGCCACCTTATCACTGTTATGCAACAATTGGGCTTCTCACCAGAATGGATAGCCCTCCTCACATACTACATGCAGACGATCAGATATAAGGTCTCCTCAAGGGGTCGAGAGACCCCATCTTTTAGCTCGTCTAGGATGCGATGTCACCATATTTAAAATTTTAATAATCAGATGAATAAGTTTAGATTTTAATAATCATATGATACAATTTTAACAATTGACCCCATCTTTTTATATTAATAAGTTTAGATTTAAAATTTGTCTTGCTTCTTAAAATAAAAACCAGAATCAGATGAACTTTCAATCTCTTCCTTTTCGTACTTAATTGATCGAGAGTGCAACATAATTTCAAACTTAATTCAGTCGTAAACATGAAATAACCGATACCAACGAAGCAATTGTAGCAACATTAGTAGATAATTAAACAAATATTGTCTGGAAATTAAAACATAATAAGTAGCACAATGATTCACTCTCGACCATATATATGCACGTGCATACATATACATTGGCCAAAGAGAATGATCACGTTCAAGCGTGTCCTGATGAAACAAAAGTATTAATATCTTACAATCCGAGCAATAAGCTCATACATAAAAAGACAGAGAATACCACCATTAAGTGTTCATCTCAAAATACCAGTGATCAGATGCAACAGAACTCGATTGGAGAAGGAGATGGAAGAGAGATTACCTAAGTCCTAACCATGGTTGATGTCCCCCGACCGGCCGGTCGAGCTAGAGTTAGAGGTGAAGAACCCAAAGGGAAGCAAAATATATCCCTAGGGTTTCATGCAAATGCTTCTGAACTCCATGAATCCAATAATGGAGTTCACTCTCAAATGGATGTTTGTGAGAGAGATTATGTATTGTTTAGAGCTAAATGCAAAACTAAACACTACCCTCTAACCTAAATCGGGGACTAAAACTACCCAAAAGTTCATAGCCACCCAAATGAATTTACAAATTTAAAACAATTATCCATAAAAAGAAGAAAAAGAAGATTAGTTAGTATGATTTTTCTCCCCCCTTACCCTAAGGGGGAAGATGATTTGTGAGGAAAAAACAAAGGTTGAAAAGTGAAAATGATTTTAGAAAGAAAAAAAATACTAGCATTATGCAAAACATGACCGGTCCTAGTTCTAAAACCCTAAGACTAGATGCTAAGCTAACTTAGAGACATATTTTCAAGGACTTGCTGTTGAATTTACATTTCTACCCTGCTTAATTAGCCTTTTCCTAGGCTAAATTAAACTTGCAAAATTGCTTCTTTCCCCCTCTTATTTGGCCTTTTTTTTTATGGGGCCAAATATAGAAGGGAAAAATGTTCCTCCAACTCTAGCCAAATCCCAATATTAGCTAGAGGTAGAGAAAATGCTTCTGGGGTTCTCTTTTCCCAAAAGATGCATGACTTTTTTGACCCTCCAACATTGGAGGAGCCCTTAAAGAGGGCTTTGGATGAGTGCAAAGCAAGGCCCAAGTACCACATGGGCCAGCTTCTGTTAGAGAGAGAGGGAGAAGGATAAGGAAAGAACCATGGTTAGGCCAAAGATAGTGGAGGGGTATGGTGAATATGATGATTGATGCTTGAGGAACCAAGAATGATTGAGTTGAGGCTTCTCAGAGGTGAGGCTTTGGAGCATGAAGAGCCACGGTCAAGCCTGTGGCACAGCAAAACACACTGTCAAAGATGTTAGTACTTTTCCATAATAAAATGTAAGTTATATCACTCAAAGGTTTGTAAGTAATGTTATGAACCTGATGATTGCACGGTCGGAGTAGGAGCAAGGGACATAGGTGCACCATAATGCTGGGGGTACCCGCCTGTGGCCGGATACTGAAAGAGGTGGTGGTGGGGGTACTGGACACCGTAGTTCTGCCCCGAGGAGTACCCTCCAGCACCTCCGGTGGTTGATCCCGCGCCTTCACCAAACTGAAAATACGGGTAGAAACTGCCAGCAGCAGCAGCTCCAGTCATCATTCCTGTCCCATATATGGGATATTGAGCGGCAGCACCCCCATACACATTGTAGTAGCTCTGCTACAAACACAATTCAATAAGTAAAACAAAATGAATCTAGTAGTTGTACACTATTATCACTACACCATTGCACGTTATTCAGAATAATTATCAATCAAGACCAATTCTAATTTGTGTCAAACTAATAAGGATACAATAACAAAGAAGTATTATGTACATACTATCCACTTTGTAAATGTTGAAACACTTACCCTTTGTTGCATTTTTGTCAAATTGTTTTAAAACGAAAAAAGTTGCCTTGAATTTTAAATTTTAAAAAGTCTAGAACCATCATTTTTCGGATCAATTAACACAATATACAACGATGTAAAAGATAAAAGTACCGCCAGTTTAATAAGATGCAGCTGAAGAACACAAGCTAGCAAGCTTTTGTTAACAGCCCTGAACTAACATAGTTGGATGGGTAAAAAAATTTGAATGCAATATGGCAACAGCTCACGACACGTTCTAGGCTGTCTTGTTGAAATGATGACAGTCCCAAATAATTTTATGGCAATTAATTATCTCACATAAAAGGAAATTAAGAATCATTTTATGGATCCCACATGTTGGAGTACTTTTTACATGGTCCCCAAATGATAAATGTGATTAATTTACTTGTATATGGTATGTGAAAGGAAATCTTAACATGGTACATTTCGAATCGCAAATGCAATTATTTGTATTTAAAATTTTGTTTAGCCAAAATAAACAATTGGAATCATAAAATCCAATTATCCCAAGGGAAATAAAATAAAATAAAAACTTATACCAATAAAGAATGAAGGAAAAGCTGTCATAGCATGTGGCATAAGATAAAAAGGAAGGAATTGGAAGAGAAAAGTGATTGATTGTGTTGTGT
>JAYMTN010000320.1:0-17680 GCA_036897425.1 Erodium trifolium
AGAGAGATGGCTTTGGACGTTTCGCTAATGGATCTATGGCCCATCCTTCCGTGGTCCAATAAAGGCCCATTTTGGATTCAATATAGGCCCATTTAATTTATGCCACTGACCTGAACATCTGAAGAAAGCTCATTTCTTTCTCCTCCACCTCCTGAGGATAAATCTCCCAGAAACTCAGCAACAAGCTTCTCTCTCCATCTCTCGATAAACTGAAGATCTGTGCTTCGTACGATTCATAGTATCAGAGACCTCATTGAGTGAGTTCTTCGATTTCTATGCTCAGATCTTCGGTGTTTAATTTATGTTTATCCGTTGCTTTTGTCTGCGTAGACTATGGAGTTTGCAAAATCGATTGTATATGCAACTGTAGGAGTTTAATTAAGTAAAATCTTTGATTTCGAAGTTGGGTTTTCACTTTTCTCGCCTCTGTTTGGTTTCCGGGAATTTGAGTGATTATATATGTTCAATTTTGAGGGTTCTCTGCAATTTTGTTTCCTTGGGATTTGTTTTTAGCTTCTGTCAATTGGGTTTCAAGCTGTATCTTCGTCTTAATTCGTCCTAAATAAAAAAATGTAAATGTCATTCTCAGTTTTGCTCTGCAATTCGGTCAGGTTCTAATCTTACTTGAGAGTGTCTTGATGATGAGTATAAATGTGAGGAATGTTTAATATTAGAATTGGACAATGTGTCTCGTCAGAAATGTTACCTCAATTTTGTTTGGAGGCTTTGTGGATTATGAATTGTGAAGTTCTAAGAGTTGAGCATTCTCGGGTTTGTTCTGCAATTCAGTTCGTTTCTAATCTTATTTGAGAGTGTTTCTGAAATCTCTTGATGATGAAGATGAATATGTGGAATGGTTAAGATTATAATTGGACCAAGTTGAGCATTGGATACAGTCTATCTAAAGTTTAAAGGGATAAATGATCATTCCAAAAGAGTACCCCGAGGTATTCATTTTCTGCAACTTATATCCCCTTCTTTTATAATTACAAAAAAAATACCATGAACTAGTCTTTTTGTCGTAATTTGTATTTAAATGACGATTTGACCCTTACAATTTTGATTTAAGTAATAAGTAAAAAACAAAAAATCCTAATTTTCATCCTCTCTGTATGAAAATTTGGATTTTTTTGTTCTTTACTTATTATTTTTATTTCCAAGGGTAAAATTGACATTTTGAAACAAATTGCAACAAAAAGACAAGTTCTCGGCACTTTTTTGCAGTTACGGAAGAAGAGGGCTACAAGTTGCAAAAAGCGAATGCCTCATAGCACTTTTTTGCAATTATCGGAGAAGGGGGCACTGGTTGCAAAAAATGAATATCCCAAGGTACTTTTTTTTTTGTACAATTATTCCAAGTCTAAATTGCCCGTCATTGGATGTGCAGATCCTTCCCTTTTCCCCCAATACATGCACCTGAAAGAACCGGGTGTTTCTTGGTACTCATGGATTCAGAAGCTGCAATGGTTGAACATGAACATGAAGAAGGCCCGGTTTTAGAACCGTGTGTGGGTATGGAATTCGAGTCTGAAGAGGCTGCAAAACAGTTCTATGATGAATATGCAAGACGAGCTGGGTTCACTATGCGTATTGATCAGTGTCGCCGTTCTGAGGTTGACAAGAGGATTCTTTCCCGTAGGTTTTCTTGTAACAAGCAAGGTTTTTATGTGAAGGCTAAAGACCAGTTTGGACCGATCAGAAAGCCAAGATCAAGCACAAGAGAAGGTTGCAAAGCAATGTTGTTGGTGAAGGTTAATAAATCTGGAAAATGGGTAGTCACGAGGTTCGTGAAGGAGCATACTCATCCCCTGGTTGCTTCGATTCTTCCTTCTAAAACTTCTATGGTGAGATTTCATCATTACTATTGGTATTGTTATGGTGAAATCAATATTTAGGAATAATTGCAAAAAGTTACCCTGATGAATTCACTTTTTGCAACTTGTAGTCTAATTCTTTGATAATTGCAAAAAAGTGCCTGAATTTGCTCTTTTGTTGCAATTTGTATGAAAATAATGATTTTGCCCTTGGTTATGAATTCACTCTTGCAGGACTGTAAAGATCGTCGAATTGAAGAACTTACTATGGAGCTGGAGCGTCAGGATCAACTGTGTGAACTGTACCGAGGGCAGCTGATTTCATTTCTGCAAAATGTGGAGGAGCAAACGGATCAGATTTCAATGAAAATTGAATTTGTTGTTAACAATGTTAGAGAATTCGAAAATCAAGTCCAATAACATTCATGAAGGTAGTTATGTGCATTGTAAGTTGTTGAAGATGGATGGATTAGCCATTGAATACCCAGAATTGTTGTATAAGGTAGAGGTATAGTAAAATTTGCAATATGATTTTGTTTAATTCTTGAGTTTGGGAGATCTTAAGCTGAGACTGAAACTAACAGGCTGATATCACTTGTGTGCATAAGAGTTGGGTTGTATCTTTCTAAGAATAATTGCAAAAAAGTACCCTGAAGTAGTCATTTCTTACAACTTTTAGGCCTGTCTTTGATAATTGTAATAAACTACCCTGCTCGTCTTTTTGTGGCAATTTATATGGAAATGAAGGTTTTACGATTTTGCTTTCAAAACTCGGACCATTTTAATTAGCTCAGGGTCCAAGTTCTTGAGCTGTTTGAGCATCTTGGAGATAAAAAAACAAAACTGAGGTTTTTGAATTTTGATTTTGCAGCTTGAACTGAATAGAAATGCAATTCAGTGAGTTCAATGTGTGATCAATAGATTTGTATTTTTAAAAATAGATTCTAGTATCAAAGTTGATATTTGAACCACCTTACGGCTCAATCCGATGGATCACTATTACACCATTGCACATATGGATATATATGCTGAGATTAAAAAAGAGAATCGGAATGTATAGATCTCAAATAAATACCCAGTGATTACAAAAACATACATGAAACTCAATCAACTTTGTCCGGAACACTGTGGTCCTCACCTTGGTACAAGAAATTTTATTCTTAGAAAAAACTTTCATCCGATAGTACAAATGATCAAGACACTGAAGCATGGTGCTCATTCTTCTGCAATGACACTGATCTCGCCTTTGTTCAGCAAGTCATAAAATGTCCTCACTTTCCTTTGCTCATTCCAATGGTGCATCTTCCAGAGCCCACCGGCAGCCAGGCCAAGCACGGTTCCAATAACGATTTCTTTGACCACGCTCGGTCCTGTCAAAGTGGCATGAGCAACTCTACCACCCGCCATTGTTTCTATTCAGACACTAGCTATGCTGCAAAAAAAAAATATGACTCAAGTTAACACCGACGAGAATTTCATAGAACCAAACCCAGATTCAAATTAACAAGAACATTTTGATTCATGTAGTAATTAAGATCCTAGACTCGTCTTCGTAGGCAGCAAAATTTAGCACATTGAGCATCTACGCAATTCCAAATATTATGCTATTACTTACAAAAACAGACTTAATTTGCCGTATCCAAACATTAGAAAGACATACAAATGAAGGAAAAATCTTGCTACACCATAATACATACTGTTTGCATCCAGGGGTGGAGCTAGGGATTTGTTTTAGGGGTAGTCATCGACAATTAATAAATATAAATATAGAGAAAAAAATCAATGATACCAAAATATATGACTATTACAATATCAAATAATACTAACATGTTGCATTACAATGCACAATTCACATGTAACTATCAACTTGTAGTCGAGATGTAATTGCATTCTTCTCCTACTCATACCTTGAAAGTGCTTAATTCTAATCTTAATCATTCCTCATACTCATCTTCATCATCAAGAGATTTCAAAAACACTCTCAAATAAGAAACGAACTGAACTACAGAACAAAACCGAGAATGCTCAACTCTTAGAACTTCACAATTCATAATCCACAAAGCCTCTGGACAAAATTGAGTCAACATTTCTGATGAGACACATTGCCAAATTCTAATTTTAATCATTCCTCACATTTATATTCATCACCAAGACACTCTCAAGTAAGATTAGAACTTAACTGAATTGAACATAACTGAGAATGCTCAACTCCTAGAACTTCCCAATTCACAATCCACGAGGCCTTGAATAAAACTGAGCAATACTCAGCTGCCACCGAACTAAGACGAAGATACATCACGAAACCCATTTGCCAGAAGTCAAAAACAAATCCCAAGGAAACAAATTTGCAGAGAACCCACAAAATTGAACATATATAACCCTTCAAATTCCCGGAAACCAAACAGAAGCGAGAAAGGTGAAAACCCAACTTCGAAATGAAAGACTTTATTGAATCAAACTTCTACAGTTGCATATAGAATCGATTTTGCAAACTCCACAGTCTATGCAGACAAAAGCAACGAATAAACACAAATAAAGACCTGAAGATATGAGCATAGGAATCGAAGAACTCACTTAATGAGGTCTCTGCTACTATGAATCGCACGAAGCACAGATCTTCAGTTTCTCGAGAGATGGAGAGAGAAGCTTGCTGCTGAGTTTCTGGTAGATTTATCGTCAGGAGGTGGAGGAGAAAGAAACATTGACCTATATAGGTCAGTGGCATAAACCAAATGGGCCTTTATTGGACCCAAGTCGGGCCTTTTATTAATCCCTTAATGGGCCTTTGTTGGGCCACAAAAAGGATGGGCCTTGTGATGATCCATTAGCGGACAATCCAAAGTCAGCTCTTTCTCTCTCCACCTTCTTCAACCTGACACTGAGCATTGAACAATGTCGAAGCAGACGAGCGAAATTCTAGGGATTCGATTTCCGAGTAAGCTCTGCAATTCCATTTCGCTGATACGTTATTGCCATTTCCATTTTTTTTTTGTGTATTATGAATTTTTTTCCGTCGGATATAGTCAGCGGAGATGCTCATGACCTGTTTGTTTCCCGGGAAAATTCACTGGAGGGAAATGAAAATAAGGCTTTTCGATGTTGTTTTCCCACAGTTAGCAACATTTTAATTTTCTCGGAGTCTGATTCCTTGAGTTGTTTGAGGATCTTGTAGATGTAAGGAGGTTTCTGAATTTTGATTTTGCAGCATGAACTGAATGAAATTCAATTCAGTGGGTTCATAATTTGCTTTTGCTTTTGTTTGTTTAATTGATTTTGGGATTTTTCATGTTCATGTCTGAGTATTGGATTAGAAGGATTTGATTTGTGCTATTGATTATGTTTCTCTACATGGAAACTACTGTGCCCTAGTTTATAGCTTTGATTGGTTTCAGCTCAATTATCGAAGGTTTCATTGAACCATCTATTTTCTGTCTTGCTGGTATTGATGCGATGAACATTGTAAATTTGTAATATAAAATATGTATGGATTTTCTGTCTTAACATTGAAAAGCTTGTTTGGTTTTAAGGAAATATTGTATGGAGCTGAAGAATTATGCTGGCTCTGTACTGTTTCATGTTAGATGATCTCGAGGGCGACTACTGATGATATCATACCAAACTTCAGCAAATTTCAACGGCGAAGACACCGTATTAAGCTTTGGAGAAGGTAAAGTAACATCTTTGAAAAGCTTTTTGTTGCATGTTTTATGTCTTCACAGTACATGATATTTGAGGTATGGTATGTATACAAAGTGTCTGATTATAGGCTATAGAATTCTTTGATGCTTGGATGTATCTACATCTCCTCTTATTGTAGTCACAACCTCGTAGGATTTAAGATTGTTATTTGTGTGCTATTCTTTTTAGCTGATAAATAATGTTTGCCTCAACAAATGGCTTAAACATTGATGTTCTTCATGTAATGTACCTAATTGCCTCATTTGTAGATTGATTGAGCTTCCAGTAACACTTGCAACGAAAAAATTGCATCTGCTGTGAGGTGATTGGTTCTGATGGATACCAGCCCAAGTGAACATGTACCACACAAATGGAGAAAAATGGCATATGGAGGTATGCAACCGGGATTCGAAGATAATCACACTGGTGATTCATTCTTGGAAGATATGGTCATGAACGCCAATGTTGTCAAACGGGACATGCTAAAGGTGATGCTAGACTCGGTTTCCATATCTCAGTACCTTTGCATTGTGGCTCTAGTTGTGTTGGTCTGGACCTACACACTCACATCAACCCTTCATGAAAACTCCCTTTTGCTTCTTGACATCAGCCTTCTTGGGTTGGGATTTTTGGTTCTCCTTTTAACTGAAGAAATGCTTTCCTTGGATCTTCTCTTCCATTACTTTCTGAACATCTCTTTTTTCGCAACGGGGTTATATGTCTTAGCTCCTATATACCAAACCCTCACAAGGTCCATCAGTTCAGACTCCATTTGGGCGGTAACTATTTCTCTTCTGGTGCTCCATCTCTTTCTACATGACTACTCGGGCTCTACTATAAAAGCTCCCGGTGCTCTACAAAACCCAACTTTGACAAGCTGCATCTCATTGAATGCTTCGGTTGTTGCTTCTGTTTTCATAGCTTCCCGCCTTCCATCAAGATTACATGTATTTGCCATCATGCTGTTCTCCTTGCAAGTCTTCCTCTTTGCGCCATTTGTGAGCTACTGTATCAAGAAATACTCCTTCCGCATGCACCTTGTGCTTTCATTTGGATTGATGGTTGTGACACTGGCTTTTGTTTACATGCTGCACCAGTTACTGTTTGTGCTGCTGCTAGGTCTGTTGGTTTTTGTCAATGTCGTGTGCCCTTATTGGCTTATAAGAATCCAGGAATACAAGTTTGAGATCAATGGCCCTTGGGATGAGGCTAAGCTCTGTTTTGACATAGATTAAGACGCTATTTTCTTTGTAATCAATAATATTTGAAATCTATGAGAAAAATCAGTTTCTTTGTTACAATGTTTTGAAGCATACTTGTCAATCCTATCAGGTTTCTGACTCTTTATTGATATAGAAGAAGATACTTAAACTTGTTTCATTACCAATCCTATCAACAGAACAAAAGCAACATCAATGACTAAGTGAGAGCTCCATTCAGAATTGTCCTTGAAGCAACTAGGCCTAATTGCCTAAACTGCCGAGAGCTCCGTTCAAAATTATCCTTGCCTAAACTGCACTGCCTATAGTTGTGAGTGTGATTAAGCCCAAATGGCAAACAATGACATGAAAGCAGAGCTGAAGCGTTATGCAGGCTCTGTACTGTTTCATGCCAGATGATCTCAAGGACGACTACTGATAATATCATACCAAACTTCAGCAAATTTCAACAGCGAAGACACCACATTAAGCTTTGGATAAGGTAAAATAACATCTTTAAAAAGCTTTTCGTTGCATATTTTATTCTTTCACAGTACATGATATTTGAAGTACGATATGTATACAAAGTGACTGATTATAGGCTATAGAATTCTTTGATGCTTGGATATATCTACATCTCCTCTTATTGTAGTCACATGTTTGGATTTATCTGCATAATTAACTGTGAGCATTGAAAAAATATAGGGTTGATTGCAGATAACTATTGCGTAATATACGTCTTTTGCTCATAACTACCCCAATATTAAACTTGTACATCCAGTCACCTAAACTGTGTGTAGTTTTTTTTTGAAAGTTTAGGTGGTTGGATGCAAGAGTTTAAAGTTGAAGATAGGCATGCTGAAAAGTTGAAGATAGTTATGTTGAAAAGATGTGTAGTACACAATAGCATTATGCAATTAACTCGTTCATTAATGCTTCCTGTCATTGTAGTCACATGCTTGTGTTTGGATGCATAAGTAACTGCAATCTTTTATAAATTGTTATGATTATGCAAACAATCTATTTATGCATCATAAAGATTGATGTTGCATGTATGTCACTTCTGATTGTTATGATTATGCAAACAATTGAAAAAATCTTTTTATGCTTCATAAAGATTGATGTTGCATGTATGTCTCTTCTGATATTTGTAACCATAAAGATTGATTCAGCAAGAGAGCATTTCAACCATTGATTCGTAGTTTATATTCGTATTCTCATGTCTGTATACATACACATTGCTACAGTTTTGGACTAAACACTCGTATTGTCTGTACTGATATGTTCTACACAGGAGATTTTTTCATGGAAACATAGATGGCATGCATCATGAACGGGATGTAGATCGCCATGGCAAGAAGCACGATGCCAATCAGCGCTCCCACAGCCTTCATAGCATACGCGCTCCCACATGACAACCTCCCAACCTTAATCTGAATGACCTCAACCATGGAAGTGGTCAGGAAGAGACACCCCAATATGGAGCCCCAGCCACACAGCAACAGCATCACTCCCCTGATGATCTTGAGCCGGAAGCTCTTGGATTCTCTCTCCCTGTAGATGTCCAGGTGGACCTTGAGCGTCTTGGCCACCAGGCTCGACATCAGGAAGAAAGAAAAGGCTATCACTTCCGACAGGACGAGCCTCTTGCCCATGTCGTTGTCTGGTTCGCAGTCTGCCCGCGTCTCCAGGCTGCGCTCCCCGGGTTGGGCTATGGCTAGCCCCACGAACGTGGCTATGGTGAAGAGCGAGTTCACGCTCACGAGATCTTCCAGTGCCTTCTGGTGAGTGTCTACCGATGCCTGTATCTGCCTGGTTACATTTTTTATTTCGTTCTGCACTTCCTCGAAATTCCTGGTGAAATCGAACATAGTGTTACTAACCGAAAGTTTCACCCTTAGAGCATCTACAGGGGTCTGCTAAAACTTGGTGGTAAAGCATCCACAGTGTTATAGGCTTGTTTGGCTAAAAGAGCTTGGCTAAACAATAAATTAATAACAAATATCAAGCTAAACACCAAACATCTTCAGTGCTTTAGCCCTTGTTTGGTTGATAGCTTGGTGTTTTTGGCTTTTTGTTGTTTCCTTCTCTCAAAACACCGAGGTTGCTGGGCTATAAGTTTATAGTCAAGCTTGGCTAAAAGAGTATTTTTTATTATTTCTTTCTCCTCAAAACACCAAGCTTTAGCCGACCACTGTGGATGCTCTAAAATAGTAGTCGGACAAGCTTGGTGTTTTTAGGAGAGAGAAACAACATAAATGCTTGAAACACCAAGCAATTAAGCTAAGCAAAGCAAAGGCTTATGCATTTAAAAGCTTGGTGTTTTGAACAGAGAAAAACTGAAACACCAACCAGTAATGCCTAGTGCTCTTATCCTTCGCAATGTGGGTAAAATAAAACGGAGAGGGGGAGAGAGAGACCTGACAATGTGTTGTTGTTGTGATTCTATTTGATTTTCCATATCCCTGAAGAAAATTGCAGTTAGCTATAATGTTCGAGGAAGTAAATTTGATCACACACATAGATAGAGAGAGAGAGAGAGACATGGCACGATGTTGTTGTTCTCCTAGTTGATTTTCCAAATCCCTGAAGATAGTGAAAGACGGATTAAAATCACGGTTAGCTATAATGTTCGAGGAACTAAATTTTATCACATAGAGCGAGGCAGAGACCTGTTACGATCTTCTTGGTGTTCTTCTAAGTGATGTTCTATATCCCTGAAGAATATGAGTCACTCAGAAGGATGCATAAATTAGATCGAGGGATAATTGCAAATAAGTACCCTGAGGTATTCATTTTTTGCAATTTCTAGCCATCTCCTTTGATAATTGCAAAATGTACCTTGAACTTGTCTTTTTGTTGTGATTTGTATAAAAATGATGATTTTATCCTTACAAATTTACATATGGAAATTTGGATTCTTTTTTTCCTTTGATTACTAATATTTTAAATTTTAAATTGTAAAGGGCAAAATCGTCATTTTGAAACAAATGTATACAAAGTACAACAAAAAGACAAGTTCAGGGTATTTTTTGTAATTAGCAAAGAGAGGGCTACAAGTTGCAAAAACTGAATACCTCAAGGTACTTTTTTACAATTATCCCTTAGATCAATTAGAGAGATATAAGAAGTGAGACCTGACACGTTGTTCTTGATGTTCTTCAATACTTCTGAGGATCATGAGAATTGGAAGAAAATTACAGTTAGCTTTATATTATATCTGAATCAGCCATTTTCTTGCTGAAAAGATAGATCAGACCTTGCTCGTTGTACTTGGTGTTCTTCTATTTGATTTTCCATATCCCTGAAGATTATGCAGTTAAAGGTTGGTAATTTTTCTTTCTCAAAAGACGAATGAGATCAGATCGAGTGAAAGAAAGAGACCTGGCTCGTTGCTCTTGATGTTCTTCTATGTTATTTTCCACATCTCTGCGTATTCACAATTGACATCTTTAAATAATTATATATATATATATGTATCCCTGTGTTAACAGAAGATGGAGAAGAAGAAGAAACCTGACGCGCTGTTCTTCGATCGGGATTTCCGAAGCTCTGAAGATCATGAGATGTGGAAGAAACTCGAAGTGAGCTATAATTTCGAATCGAAATGAAGAGACAGAAACCAAACCTGTCGTTTCCTGTAGTTTCGCCACGCTGCTGCGGTGGGGGTGGATCCTCCGGCGGTGGCTGCCGGTGAGTTTGGTCTTCTTCATCTGATTCCTAAGCACAACAAAACCATCAATGACCTGTGGATTTTTCCCGCTGAAACAAACAGGTTCGAGGATCGTTACCGCGATGGTCTGGAGGCTGCGATGATCCCGAGGCGTTGCCATGACTGATCCAAACGGAGATAGTAAAGCTCGGTGGATCTGTGTTCTTGAGAATGGTCGAAAAAATCCCAGAAAAACAGAGGAGTCGAGTTTATAAAGGTGAAAGTGAGAAACAGAGTCCTCTGTTTTGTTTATGGTCAGTAACACAGGTATGACGAAGAGCCTCCCATGGTTTCAACAATGATCGAGTCTCTTGGAAGCATCATTTCCTAAAATAGAATACTATTTTCAAAGTTGGATTATAATATTATTAATCTGAATTTTTCAAGTCATTTTGTTGCATAAGCATAATTTATGCCTCTGAAGAAATCTTATTTAAAATAATAATAATTTTACGAGTAATTTGAATGTCTATAATATCTTTATATATTGTCCATAATATATGTTGTAGAACCAATATATTTGAGGTTGCTTTTGCTTGTTAATTGTTTTTGTTCAGGAAATAATGTCAATTTTTTATATATTAACAAGATATACATATTGTAAAATTTGTTGGTACATGTCAAACAGTGACATTAGGAACTCTAAAATTGCTAGATAATTACATTGCATACTTCTGATCGAAGCAAAAACAACGCAGCATAGTGCATACAAACAGTGCAAAAAATTGCACACTTGTATAATTGAATATAATGCAATTATTATTTCAAGGTCGGTCGAAGATAACTTCTCATGTAAAAGATTGAGCATTGATCACTTTAATTTCATTAGATTATACATCCTTTATTTGATTTACTCATTTTCGAATTAGGGATCGTATGCCACACATCGATTGGTTAGGGAGGAACGGAAGTCAAACCTCTGATTATCAGTGTGAGCCCTTTCTAGTGTAGGAACAACTTGAACATCGAGGTGAGCAGCATATGGTGGATATAACTCGATTGACACCGTTCAAATCAGAAACGAAGGTCAGGACACGAGGCGCGACTGTAGATGGTACAAGAGCAAATTACATATATTTGCTCTTAAGAACTTACCATCCTTACATGAAGGTAACTATTGAGGATAAATCAATCTGATGCAAAATTTCATTACTAAATAGAACAATAAATCAGAAATTTAAATAATAATATACGAATATCAACATAGTAATAATAATAACACAGATAACAAAGTTTTGGCAACGGTTTGTTTCTTCACGAACAAGTTAACAAAACGACACGCGTTTTCAAATTTACTTAACATAGTAAGGAAGGTTCACAACATAGAGAAGGAAAAACGCCCAGTAGACGCCGGAAAGCCCGCCGACGAAGAACCCGCCGGTGAACTTGGCCCACCCGTCGGCGGTCTGCAGCTGGTCCGGCTGCTTCTTCCTGCCGGTCCAAGTCAACGACGGGGCTGTCGAGGGCTCTCCCTCCTGGAACGAGGCGATCCCGTAGATCGTCAGGCAGATTGTCAGGATCACGACGAGGCCGCCGGCGGCAAAGGACCCGGCTGCTCCGGCGTACTCGGTGTTCCTAAGTGGGCCGGCCTTCACGAATGGGCCCACAAGGAGGAACCCGTGGGCCAGGCCCACTTCCACGCCCCTGAGGAGCGGGCTCACCGCGGTCCGGTATGCGGGGAGGTTTGAGAGGTACCACGCGATCAATGGGCTTGACGTCACCGGCGTCTCCAAGCTTCCGATGAAGGGGTCGCCGTTGATTGGCTGAACCACTTGGAATGTTGGCTGCAGTGTGATTTAATAGCAACTTAATAATGTGAGAAATAAATTGAAATTTACTATTCGAACTTGGAAAAATCATGTACATGAAACTATTAATAATAGAATAATGTACGTTATAAATTGTATTGACTCACCCGATTGTGTACTTCGTAAATAATATCCGTAAACTATTTTTTTGTTTGTTTGTAAAAGACAATCTTAAATCAATTTTCATCTTATAAATCAATTGTCATAACGAAAATTAACCATGTCACAGTCACATGGCTTCGAAATTTGTTTAAAGACAATTTAGTCCTTCTATATTATGCATGTTTTGAAGTATAAAATCGTAGTGCACACAGTTTTGCACGGCTACTTTCGACTTTTTGGAAAAATTAAACTCCGTTAGTGGATTTATCGACCGAAGTCATTTGAGTATATTTTTAGCAAATAATAATCTGAAAGACAATATTTATAAAAAACGCATAATTTAATGCAAGTTTTTATAATTATTTATAATCAAAACAATAGATGATATCACTTAATTACACTTAACTATGCGAGGATTTCACACCGTGACACCTAACTACACAATTGTTTGGACGACGTCTTTAGTTTTCAAAATCCGTCTGAATAATACCCGATTTTCACATCACTCTCCTACCCCTCTTACAAATAAGATTAAAATTTTGAAAATTTAAGGTACCCCACCGACGAAATTATAATCATGTGAAAATCGGACCTAATTAAATATAGTTAAATGATATCGTCTTTTAAAATAACGGGTGATAATCAATTAACAAATTATAACATTAAGAAACCGGAGTGGACAATTCGGACCATAAAATCTGTACACGTGTCAGTCAGTTACCTTGTCGGACTTGACAGCCCTGACGGTGAAGCAAGAGGATCGCCGGAAAGGGTTGACTTTGAAAGGAGCGCCGGAGATGCCTCTGGGGACGACGGCGGGGGCGAAGCTGGTCTTGAGCTGAAGTGCCATCGGAGAAGAAGCCGCCATTGATGAAGCTTGGGAGTGAGCTCTCTAGGAAGCAGAGCTTTGATTTTAGCAGACAAATATGATTTTCGGACAGAGCTGAGTGGATCTGTTGCTGAGGTTTCTGTGGCTGTTACGATGAGGTGTCAATTTTGGGAGATTTTCATTGGTTGGAGATGTGTTGTTACCTTATCTGTTTATCCGCATTTTGTGGGGCTGTCGTGGAATGGGGTTGGGCCTGTGGGCTTTTGTGTGTGATGTGATTGGGATTGTTGTTGGGCTAGGCCCAACATAGTGGGAATAAGAAAGGTATTACGGTATCGAAAACATTTCTCCGATTTGTCAATGTCGATAAATCATCTATTTTAATATAATAATTTGTCAAATATTTATTTTCAAATTGATACCCTGATATATTTTTTTTATAGTTTAGTATCCAAACGAAACATTTATCAACGCTTTGGTATCCATCCGTCAGATTTCAGTTAACTTTCCATTCAAAATAAGTATAAAGTCCATAATACTCTTTTGTTGACAGTTAAATTTTAAAAAACATGCCATTAGATTTTCATCAATTACAAAATTAGTGAAATGACAACAATACCCATCATTAGTTTTCAAATTTTCAAAATATACCATTTCAATAATTTTTAAAATGTTAATTGTTTTTATAATATTAAAATAAGATTTTATTTTAAAATAAATAAATTCCATATTATAATTTAGGACCCCACAAGAAAGCATGTGTATCGATGTTTTGGACTCGTATAAAAGATTTACTCTACATCGTAGACTTGCAATGGGCAATACAACTGAAAATATAAAACAGATGACACGAGTGTACCTAGACACATATTCAATCGTCTTGATTGTCCGTTGGTCTTTCATGTCATTTTTAACAAGATGGGGTGTTCCACCCCGCGGAGAAAGGCCGGGGTAATCTGACCTGGGGTGATGTGGGACAGTTCTCCAGCCCATTGTTCCACATCCTGCTCGGGGACTCATATTTCTGGACGAGACAACTGAACAGTCCTAGCCTGATTTGGATTATCGATCTCTATGTCGGTCACCCCATTCCATATATCATCCCAACATCAATATCCGTCGTCTCCAGCCACAACCTCGTTGTCTTCTTCTTCCACTATATAGACCACTTAACTGGCCCTGGATGGCAGTCAAGTCGTCCTCCATCGTTCCTGAGGGAGTTTAGGGTAATGGCCCAAGGTTTTATGGTGATGGGTGTAGGAGAGGTCGAAGACAAGGATGTGCGGTAGGAAGAGAGGGGGAGGGAGGTAATATGGTTACAGCTGCGACGACTACGATTCCCATTTAAAACCTTTAACGATGGAGAACCTTTAACGATTCATCGCTGTTGTGGGGAGAGAAAACATCGAGATCCCAAGAACAGAATCCAGATATCCCTATTAAGAATGATTGTCAAATTTACTATAAACTTATCATTTTCATCAAAATTGTTTCTATCTTTTCGCAAATCAAAAGTTTCGATTTAACATAATCTAATTTTATTATAGAAACTAACATCAAGATTTCAAGCTAATGAAATGAGAACATCGTTTCAATACAAAATACCGTAAATCAAACAGATTAAATCACGTCAAAAATCGAAACGAACACAATAAAAATATGACATTGCTATTTTAATATATTTCGTCATTGGGATTATTACTTGTGACAAAGGATATGGGTTTCCAACATTTCTCCCAATAAACCTATCTTATTGGGAAATGATATCTGTTACATAAATTTTCTTCAAATTATTTACTCTTAAACAATACAAAAATAATTAGTTTTTTTAAGGTTACACATTATAAAAATCAAAATGAATATATTTGTTTTATGGGTGAAATTAATGACGACATTAATTACTGATTAACTGCTCTTTTATCTCTTCATTGCTTCTTATCCGTTGCCTCGGCTGAGTCTTCACCACGTCGGAAAACGTGTTTTGCTGAATCATCGTTTCACTTGTAATTTCATCTCTTGCGCCAAAAGATTAAATTAAAAAAAAAAGTCTCCATAAATCCACTTTCAAACACAAAATTCTGTATATACATTCATATGAATATCAGCGTATAATTCCATATCATACGTTTACGAATTTAATAAAAACAATCGACATATTTTGAAATACCAATTAAAGAACAATATAAATTTAGTGTGTGGACGTCAAATAGCAGCGAATCTTCACACCAAACATGTATCGGTTTCGATATATAGTCCTGTTTGCCAATCCGAGGAGGAAACTACTTCACATCTACTGCTACACTGCCAGTTTGCCCAAAACGTATGGGCCTTGATCGATGTACATGCTCCGATTCTTCCACATTATTCTTTATTGGACTGGTTATCGTTGGTTGTAGCGCTTCCATATATGGAAGTGAAATGCAGGGTGGCGATGACCCTATGAGAGTTATGGAATGCCATAAATGGGGTGGTTTTGGACAATGCCCGTATGGCACCACAGGGCGTTATAGCTACAGTGCTCAATAATCAACATAGCTGGGTAGAGGCGAACAGTGGACTACCGAAGGTGATAGCTCCAGTTCAAGGCAGACAAATGGGTTGGACTCCTCCTCCCCCGACGTGGGTCACAGTTAATGTGGATGGAGCTACTTTCCCTGACTCATGACATATTGAATGGGGTTGGATTTGTAGGTCAACGCAGGGAGATGTGCTAGAAGGTCGGAGCGGTACTCTCCAGTGGATTCGGGAACAGATTCTCTCCAGAGTGACCGTGCGCAGTGATGCACAGTATCTGGTGCATTTGATCCAGGGGAACGGTCAAGTTTTCTCCCCACTAGGTCGAGTCGTCGATGATTTTCGATCTATTTTATCTCTTCTCGAGGATGTTAAACTCAAGTATATCGCTAAGACAACGAACGAGTTAGCTCCGATTTTACCATTCCGGATGCACTAGACTGTATTTTAAACCATTTCAAGTCATATATCAGGCCTACGTTCCAAAAAAAAAAAAAAAAAAAAGGGGGTGGACGGGATCAATATGATCGGTCTGTCTATAAAGTGGAAAAAACGTTTATTTTCCTTAATTTATGTTACTGGGGGTCAATCTTTTACCTTAAATTCACAAGGAAAAAACGAACAAATTAAGGTGAGTGAAACGATAAGGTTAGGTGACACAATTGGTCGTGTGTGTCCTTTGTGGTAATTTTCGCAATTTTATCCTATTGGGGTAATAAAAGTGAGGTCATAAATGTAAAAAAAATAGATATAGAGATTTGCGATTGGTCATTGGCATTGAATGTTGACTTTATGGCATCACCCGATCTTGTTGACTCTCTTCCCTTTCTAGCATCACCCATTTATGTTTAAAGAAACAGAAACATTTGCCACTTAGGGAGAGGAAATATTTTTTTTTGGTGATGTTTATTTATTTTTGTTTACAAATGAGATAATGTTAAATTAAAGTTAGACTTATTACCACCATATTTATTTTATTACTTAAATGGATTATTATTTTTTGTTATAATTTTATCTAAACAACTCTAGGTATGTGACAGTTTCAAAAAAAAAAAAAACTCTAGGTATATAACAAAAGTTTAGTCCACTACAAAAAATATGAAAACACAATTAATATGATCGAATATGCGTAAATATTATTATTGTGATTAAGAGTATTTATACAATAGTTTTTTAAAAAAAACATATTTTTAATCTTGAAAAAAATTCAGATTCATCAAATTTGATAAAAAGAAATGGTTTAAAAAATCAGACTAGTTAATCTATAAAGAAAAAGTCACGTTTTAATCTTGAAAAAAATA
The DNA here is from genome assembly GCA_036897425.1 of Erodium trifolium. NCBI lineage: Eukaryota > Viridiplantae > Streptophyta > Magnoliopsida > Geraniales > Geraniaceae > Erodium > Erodium trifolium. Next base: position 16,958 of record JAYMTN010000320.1, read on the forward strand.
CATAATGTGAGAATCAGGCTAGTTAATTATTTTCGATTTTGTAAGAAACGGGAGAAGCGTCTCCCTAGGGTTTAAAAAAAATCGCCTCCCTTTCTTCTTCTTTCTCAGCAATCCGCTTCTTCATCATCTGCTCTCACAACGCAGTGACGGGAACCGATCCGGAGGACTTGCACGAACCTCCCCGATCTCGCTCTTCCGCAATAGTGCAAACATCGACCTGCCCGGCCCTTCACCGGTCCCATGGTGAAGCCGGACGGACGCTGGAGGTTTCGTGCAAAACCACGCGATCTGCTCGACGTTAGTAATGACATACAAGAACAAGTCTTCTCCAATCCCTGCCGAATACCCAATGGAGACAAAGCTGCCGGTGCCGAACTGGGAAGACGGGGACGAGGTCTTGGACATCCCGGTGGAGGCCATCCCCGCTGCTGTAGATGGTCACAAACTAAGGGACGAGGAGGAGGAGGAGCAAGTCATACAGGCGGAGGTGTCGCAACCTCCTTCGAAGAAATGAGGAGACCCGGCGGGGGATGAGATGGTCCCAAATGGGCCAATACTCACAAATCCGGGACAGTAGGTGCTGGGAAGTCTCGGGGAAGCCGCAATCAGAGCACTTTACTTCTGTCTGCCTTACGAGTTTTATCGTTTTAGTTTGGGTTGTTGTTTGACTTTTTATTTCCTGTTTTGTACCTTTGAAATGCTGGTAAGAGAATGTCTTGAGGT
>JAYMTN010000321.1:0-17672 GCA_036897425.1 Erodium trifolium
TACCCAAACTTGGGCTTGAAGACTTGGACCCAGGCTTCTCGAGACTGTCTTCTCAGAATCGCTTAATACCGATGGAGAGAATGTCTTTTCCGCATCACAAAATATCGGCTAACACAGCGTCGTCAGCACGATATCAACATTACCAAACTCCCTAAAGAGGGATTTAGGACTCGGATCATTGAGACTACCCTTTTCAGACTCGCCACAATCTTCTGTCCCACACCCACTCGACTCCACATCCTCACCCCACCTTGTCCATCCTTCAAATGGTAGGTCTGGCTCAGACCCAACATCAACAATAGAGGACAACAAAAAAAGACCTCACCATCCAACTCCACCTCCAACAGTTGCATTTCAAGGCAGGGCTCCATATGTATCAACACCAAGGACTCTTCAAAACTCCTCTTATGTAACGATTTCGGGTGAACCATTACAACCGTACCCAAGCTCTCAGCCATAGACTCCAAATTCGCACGACTCCACCCATGACACGTACCCCTGAAAACTTTAATCAGTTGAACATACTTCCCTTTAGTAGCATATCCTCCTTATCGAGTTCCATGACAACCCATTGAGAGAGCCAGACCCATCTCGTAAAGATCATGTGCTCCTTAACTGATTTATCCAATCATAAGATCAATATGACTCTACTCCCCTAAGCAGTAATTATCATATGCATTTCTCCTGCCTCTCAAATTCAGCCTGCAAATCCGAGGGAGAGACATTTTCCCAAAGCACCCTCAACCAGCCCTCATCAACCTCCGATGCCCTAGTTTCGTTTACCTGTAAAACAACTGGCTTTCTTCCTGTTGACCCCCGATCTCACTCCGGCCTCCTCTTAACAATGTGATGTCGTAAATCCATAACAGACCTTTGTTCCCAGGCTTGAGCGACAAATAGTTTATGAAAAGCCAGTGTGGAACTATTAACACTTCTCACCATCTCGTCAAGGTCAGTCCCGTTTTGAAAAGAAACAAATCCGAAAAATTACCTCTCATGTTTGGGTTTGTTGGTATATGAATGTGAGTAACCTCAGCCACCGAGCTAAAAATTTCTCTCAAACCTTCAATCGTTGTACCTTCCGGAAGGTTATGAACGAAGACCTTACGGTGTAAAATGGTACCCGGAGTTGCGGCCATGCTGGCTGGCCGAGAACCACCACCCTGAACGACACGGCAGCCTTTGGAATTTCGCAATTGTAGCCATCCACAACGGAGTCGACAGCTAGCCCCTTCCCCTTCACGACTTCGTTTGCTGCTGCTACTTGCTCTGCTGACAGCACATCCGACCGGATTATCTTCCCATCCTGACGCGGTGAAGGCCTGCCATCACGGATACCTAACTCGCCGTCCATTCCTAATCTGTAGCGCTGAAGTAGAGATTGAAAACGAGGCTAGCGAGTAGCAAGACCTGCAGTCAAAACCACGGCTGGAGACGCCAACACCCTTGACAAAGAAGAACCCAACTGTTATGACTCTGATAATATGAAGAACTCTTTATTGATTTGGCGAAAGAATTACAGAAGAACTCTGGCCTCTTGCCAAGCTTCTCTCTCTAACCTCTCTTACAATTTCTCTCACAAGATTCACATAAATGATTAAGCATGCCTATTCTCTCTATACACTTCCTATTTATACCCCTCAGCTCTGTGAGCTATGCGAATGAGAAGAGCTGGTTTGCTACTCAGCACCCAACGACGTCGTCACAGCCTCAACACCAAAACGACATAGCATGACTAAAGGATATTTAGGTAGAAACGCACCGTTTTGTGCTCAGTTGTAAACCGAATCCTAACAGTAACTGCATATAATATAAACCCTAAATCCCAATTAGATGAAAACGGACGAAGCCCCTTTGACTTTCGCTATTCATTCGACACTCCGTTTATTTGTATGATGCAATATGGCACATGTGCTACAAATCTCCCTACATCACGTCATGGTGTAAGGGCTATCTCGTCATTTCACACAAACGCCATGTCTGATTGTGTCGCAGTCCTGGGGCGGAACATCTCGTACAGAACTCCAGCATTTGATCTTGCTCGTTATCACATTCGATTCTGACCCATAAACTACGGGTCAAATGCTTGGGCAATCCCTTAATATCAGGAACATGAATCAATAAAAAATAACATTTTAGCTTTGGGATCATAAGCACATCAGCTTTATGGTTTATACACAATGTTTGAGGCATTTATTGGCTTTGTGTACACTATAGATAGCTCATTTGGCATCTGAGATTACAAAGACAATATGCACTATTACAGCCTTGGACTCTTCACAAACATACTTTCTCTTGACCCAGAATAAAAAATATGCAACAGAAAGAAGGGTCTTTTTTTCTATCCTCTGTCCTAAACTAAATGGTCAATGGTGATCATGAGAAACTTTTCCAATGGCCAAGATTTTTTCTTGCCTTGGGAGGAGATGGACCGGCGCTCTTTACTATCCTCTTCTTCTCACTCGGTCTTCTCGTGTATTCTTTTCTCTCCATTGACTTTGACCTCTGGCCTTGCAGGGTAGGGATCAGGTACCATCCCAGAGAGGTGCACAGCACCGCAGCTGATCTACCAAACACCGCCAAGAACACCAATATCAGTATCACCGCCGCCGCCAAGTAATACTCCGGCCGCCTACTCACGGCCTTCCATGATAAGCTCCTCTTCTTGGCCATTCTTTTCTCTTTTGTCTCGACCTTGTCCGTGCTTTCTCGGTTCTCTTTGGTTTCTTCATGATCACTGTTCTTGGTCTTCTCCAAGCTCTTGCTGTTCTTGAGCTTCACCACAATGGGGACGCAATCGTTTGAGCTCGAGTACACAAAGCGGACTAGAGGCGCGTCTTCCTCGGAACCAAGCTGCGAGTAAATCTGGCGCCTCTTCTCTTCGAGGTCGGCGACGAGCGCAGAGAACTTGTCGAGGCCACGGGCCGAGTACGGGTTGTCCTTGCTGCTATGTCTCCTGCAGAAGCTGTTCCTTCTTGTTCTTGATTTCTTAGGGGTCAATACCTCATCCTCTTCGTTGTGAAAACCGCCACTCCCACATATAAATGTACTCAACATCTCTACTGTTGATTAATCAAGCTTTGGGCTTCGATGGTAATGAATAACCAACTCTATATATGGACTGATTTGCTTGGAATGGAAGGCAAGGCTTATAAGGATGCATCAAGACCGGATCCAATTATTATTAAACGATTTTGGTCAAATCAAAATTCTGGAAAAATAAAAACTATGGAAGGTTCCCCACATGATGATGTACTGCAATGGTTGACTTGGTGAAGAGGAAGAAACAGAGGATGTAAGGAGATTTATCATGAACAAGTCATACATTAGGACAAAAAAAAAACAGAGTAAGAAACCTTTGGCTACAACTGTAGAACATGAACAAGTCTATGAATTTATGGCAACAATGGATGAAGCATCTAGAAGGAATGTGCATATTTTCCACACATCTAGAAGGAGAATTGAGTGCTTGTGATTATAGAATGGACCTGTTGAATTGAGGATTAGATGGGCACAAGTCTCCATTTGAAAGAAACCAAGGGTGTGATGTAAGGTGACAGGACATCATCTAGCTCTGGATTTCTATAATGTGTTGTGATGTGTACAGATAAGTTGAAGATCATATGATCTTGCTGTCGTGTAAGGTTGTGACGACGACAGGCCGATTTATTTTTGTATAAGTCATCGAATAGTGTGTTGATATATTTTTCTTTACTTGTACATCCATTGATGTTTATCGTTTCAGTCTATGGTATCAAGTATCAACCAAACTGTTTTAGGATAGCTCCTACTCTACTGTACTTGTGATCCCCTCCCGTCTTGAACAAAGCACATAATTAATACAACACATTACATGTCCCATTTTTACATTAAAGAGAGAATTTAATTCAACTCACGTGTCTTCATTTTGTACGTTCATAAATTTGGTGTACAGATATAGTGATTTTATCTGAATCCCACATCCTTATCCTAGGGGGGCTACTTTATTTGAGAATCCTTTTCTATTACGAACAAGGTAGCTTAGTCATATTCGTTCCCTAAAAGCATCTCTCATGGTAGGCGGTTTACTGACAGTTCGTGCTAACGGAGGCGAAATGATGGGAATTTGCTGACATTTGAACACTGGCAGAGAGAGCCGTTGGTGAGGATAACGCCAACAACATGCGCTAGCGGAAAGAGTCGTTGGCAGTCAGCGGTAATTGGCAGACTGTCTGATGCCGCCACATGGTTGCGTCGGCAGAGCCTATTTTTCTCATCCTCCCTTATATAAACAACAAACACCTCTTTCATTTTCACATACCAACACAATTCCCCTCAAAATACTACTCTATTCTTTCTCTATAGTTGTTTTTTTTCATTAGCAATGGAGTACGATTGGGATCCTTTCATGTGCTCAATGGCGAATGACGATTACTTCAAGAAAACACAAAAGAATTTCCACCGGAGCCAAGACTTCGTCCGGGCAAGTCAAGAAAGTCCCATAATTACCGAAGACGTCGTCGAGGTATTGAATCTCAGAGGTTCGCAACCACGGTCAACTAAAGTGAGCAAGGTGCAAGCGAAAAAACAACAAAGATTGTGGAGGACGAGCGTCTTGTTCGCACTTGGATGATAAATTCATATGATTCAATGGCTGGGAATAGCAAGACGAACGTGAAGTACCGGGATGCCATTGGGAGAGAAGTCACTTATATGCGTAGACCAGATGATCCGCTACGGTCCAAAAAACCACAAAGCATAACCCACTCCACATGCCACCATACCCAGATTTTACCTAGATCTCACATTCTACAACATTGCAACAAGCGAGGGCTAAGGACTCCCATTTTCGATTGTTGTATCAAAATCCCTCATGGTTTTCGCGTATCAAAGCCTCCCTGAGACTTCTCTTTTTCTAAGCGAAGTTTAATCCTCCCATGTTCCATGAGAGGATTATTTTTTATCAGCTCATATTTTTATTAAAAAGACATTCTTCAAAAAAGAATGTACGACTCACAATTCAAAGAACGACCAGGACCAAAGAAACCCAATGATTACAAAGAAAATCTCAAAAGAGCTAGAGGGTCGAATCCCAAAAATAAAGGAGGGCTACAAGTCCAAAATAAACGATTACGAACGAAACAAAATCAACTCTCATCGGTGACTCACTCTTCACCTTTCAAAGTCATGTTCGGATCGTCGAAAACCTTTGCTTGAGCAGGCTGAGCAGTTTGAGCATTTCGAGCTTGCGCAACCTGTTTCCAAACGTCAACAAGGTTTACGAATCTTTCACGACTCAAAGAACACGCTCTTGACCTAGTGGTATAATAATGTGTACTCGACAAAAGAGGTACCGATAGATGCTTAGGCGGCCGACCCTTATATTTCGGGGGTTTGAGAAAGGCATCCTTCCACAGACTACCCACTTGATCCCTAGAGGGACCACCATCCTCAACCATGCACGGAAAATGGTGAGGCTCACTGACTCCACTTGCTACAATAGTCCCAACAATCTCACGACTCGCTTCCACAACCAAAGATGACTCGATAGGACCTGCAAGGCCAAGCCCCCACCCCCCCTCAAATTTCCTCATGTGATCAGACTCCACCATATTGATTGATCCATTAGGGCCAATGTCACGCTCCAAATCCGGACTCGGCCGGAGTCGGGAAATGAGATGTGACCCGGCTAGAAAACGATGATTTAACTTCAAAACCTGCTTACTGGAAACCTAAAACCTGAGTCTTTTCAAATAAAGCTTTTACATCAAAGCATCATTTTTATACAGACCGAATATATAACAAAGTTTTACAAACCGGGCTCGGAGGCCCCAACCTCAAAATAAATATACAACTTTTAACAAAAGCGTCTTTTCTAACAAAAACAAGAACACGACTCCACGAGCTCCCAAGCTCGAGCCATCTTCAAAGTTGCCCAAGGTCGGTACCTGTATTAAACAAGACACACAGACAGGGACTGAGCATAACGCTCAGTAGGGAAAACAGTAGGAATACCCGTCTAAACCTGACTCAACAAGGGCAAACTACCAACACAACTGTCACTCTAACACCCAAGTCATCGAGACACGTCATAACCAGACCACAGGCACACAAACTCAAGTCACAGCATAAAATGCATACAAGCACGACCACTCAAGAATCGGCACACACACTGCACAGTTTCCGGAAGCAACCCGGTTAGGCCTGGCAAAGCCCTCGCACTTTAGCCGACACAGAGTCGGGCTAGGCGGTCGACCTCTTCGCATACCAGCCACTTTACCGACTGCTAATCGGAGGGAGGGGTACTCCTGATCGCGGAAATACCCATTACACCACTTAACCAGCTGCGGATCGGAAGGAGGCACCACTCCTCAAATCGTCGCTTTACCGACCGTAGAGCGGAGGGCAGGGGTCGCCCATGGGTAACCTCACTCGAGGATTTCGGGTAACGCAATCACAATCACAAACACAGGCAATTATGCACATAATATTATAACAAGTACCTAATAACTCCAAAGGTACAGAGACCCTTTTTACCCAAACAAACCGAGCATATCAACAGATAATTTTTTTCTAACATAATCTTAACATAATTGCACAGAGCACAGTCAGACCACGAGACTCACAACACAAGCAAACCACAAACACAAACGCAACCCAACCAAGGACACTAGTTTCGCATTCCTAGTACTCTAGGTTCGTATCCTAGATGCATTTCTATATACTTTCTTAAAGAACAATACTTAATAACGAAAGGAACCGTTTTCCCTACCTCAAGGCGCTTTTTAACCAAAATCCTGCTTCGCACTCCTTTTATTGCTTCCCTTTGCCTCGGTCGGTGGATGAACCTAAAACAACCCAAACGACACACTTTTAATACTAAAACAAGCCGAAGCTAGCAACACAAACTCCCAAAGAAACCCGAGCAAGTTTCGGGTTTCGCCCCAAAAGGGCCCGGAGGGGTAAAAGCACCCTCTAGGGCTCCGAAAATTCCCATTTTCGTTTCTAAAATTCTAATTATACTCAAGGGCTTCAATGCAATCGACGGAACCCAATTCCGATGCCCGAGCCATTTAATTCCGTCTTTAAAGTTTCCAACAATAATTAACCGAAATCCCACATTTTAACTCCATAATTTGATTCGGGTGTGAATTATCGATTTAAGGAACACCCAAGGTTTTTCCTCCACGAAAAACCGTCATTTGGGCAAGCGGGCCCGACCCGATCACCCTCGGGCCGAGAGTGGTCATCCGGACCACTCCCACCGTGGCCACCACCCGTGGCCACCACCCCGTGGCCACACCACCGTGGCCCCCACCCACGGTGGTCGGAGCTCCGGTGACCGGCCGGAGCTCCGGTCAACAATCCTTCGCCGGAAAACGCTCAAATTTCAACCAAAACGTTCCTAACAACACCTAGGTTCTTAATTTACCACTTTCCCCTTAATTCTCATCCAAAACACACCAATTTCATCAAACCCTAGACCCAAAATTTAGGGTTTATACTTAACTCCAAAATTATTAATTTACCCTTAATTAGTTCTTCTCTAATCACCCATATAATTACCAAATTCATCAACCCAACTTCATCCTTCCATTTCCAACCCAACATGAGAAGATCAACTTCATCAAAACAAGAGGATATTGGGTTCATACCGCAGGTAACGACGTGGGGATGACGGATTTGGGAAAATTGGGACGATTCCACTTGAATTTCACCTTCTTCTTCCTCCTTTCTTCTTCTTCTCTCCACTTCTCTCTCTAAAAGCTCCAAAAACTCTAAAAGTCTAACAATGGCCGAACACCACCCTTAACCCTCATCTTATCTTCCTTTACTTTAACTATTAAATAATGAAAAGTAAGTCAAAGTTGATTTTTAAATCAATATTAAAGGTTGAGGGCAAAATGGTCATTTTGCCCTCTAACCACATAAGACAAAATAGGTGATGGTGTGTGGGTCCCACTCCCATAATTGTCCCATTATTTAATTAATTTAAAACCCGATTTTCCAAAGTCGAGCGCCTCGGGATGCGCGCGGGACCGGTTTTCGAGGTTTTTCCGAAAACGGGGATTTTTACATAAAATGACCCAACTAAGACCACTACGATGACGGCTAAGCTTTTCGGGTCCCAACGAGCCCTTAACGGCCCAAAACGCCCTTCGGTTGACTTTTCCAGCGAAAAGTCAACTACTGGCAAACTTTCCCCAAAGTTACCCTGAGTCTCCTGGAACTCATTTTAGCCGACATTAGGGTTAAATTCGGTCCGACACGACTCCCGGGGTCAAACTCAGGCTCATTCCGGTCCACAGCTGAAAATTGGAAATTTTCACTATTTTCGCCGGATTAACCGGCGTTGACCAGGAGCGGTCTTTACAATTATCATCAGAGGGGGGACGATGTCAGCTGGGTCCTCAGGAGGATGCATAGTCCAATTGAGCCATTTCAGTCCATGGTTACAAGGCTGTCAAGGCCGTTACTCTTGGGCTTCGGTATTCTATTGGAGCACAGTGCAGAGTCGATTTGTGCCTTTTCGGATCATAGGGATCACTCGACCATACTCCACAGTCTTCACCCGGTACCGGTAGCCTCGAACATTATCGCAACATTCTCATGTCGACACCCTTGAAACACTTCGGTGAAAGAGTACTTTTCAATTTAGCAGTTGTCCCACATTGTGTGGATCTTTTATTTTGTTGTCTGACAGTTATTTCTATTGTTAATCGTCTCTCATGATGACCCGTTTAGGGACTGTACCTCCAAAAAAATTCTTTCATTAATATATTACTCTCATTGCCCGCTCAAAAATAGTAAAAGAATGAATGTATATATATTAATGTGTTCATAGATCTTTTTATGGTTTGTAATTTTGTATACAGTTTTAGGAGTATTCAATGAAATGGTTCACAGTATTGATGGCGTTCAACACTTGTGTGCTTTAAACGTACAATAATTGTTTTTCAACTTGACAATTTTGCCATGCACTAATCATATTTTATTTGTGCATGTTGCATGTGCATGTGCATGCATGTCATCAATATACTAATTAATTTCTATTTTTAATCCTAAATAATAGCTGTGATGTAATGACTCAGATTTATTCAAATAATTTATCATTGATAGGTGACTAATACCCAGTATATCGTATCGTGTATGAATAAATATATATATATAAAACAAAAACGAGTATTATTAAATTAAAATTGTTAAAAGGTATGAAAAGGAGAGTGTTAGCTATATATGGTGTAGGCGGAAACCGGAGAGCGAAGCCGGGAATGGGATCGTTCCTAACCATTAAATCCATATAATATAAATACCATAATCACTTGAAATCTCCAATGACAATATTATTACTAAACACCATTTCTTCTTCTTCTTCTTCTTCTTCTTCCTCCTCCACAATCCTCCATTGTTGTAGCTGCTCCCAAAACTTAATCTCTGTAATCTCCTAACGGTACGCTTCGTTTCTATCATCTCTGTTCTCTGTGTTGTGCTTCATTTATTAATTTCGCATCTCATTGCTCTGCTACACCTCTTCATCTTCGCCGCCATGAACAGCACCGCAATTGATTGATTAGGTTTGGTCATTGTTGATTTCAATTTGGTGTGTGTGGTGTGGGTGTGTTTACGGATCCAATAATAAATTGTTTGGGGAAGCTTAGCTCTTAATTCCGGATGTGTTTTAATTAATTATGGTGGATTGCTAATCAAATCTATGCTTCTTCGTGTTCCTTTATGAACGTAATCAATCGTAAATTAGTAACTGATTGTTTATTTGAAATTGGGGAGATACAGTAATATATTTTTTTTTTGTTTCTTTTGCCTTTTTCTCCATCAATGCTCATTATTGATCAACATTAGAGAATAATATAAAAATAGAAGAAGGTTGCGTTTTCAAACCAACCTCTCTCCAACTTATATTTTATATATATATATTTTTTTTTAATTTCATGCATATATAATTGGGAGAGTTTATTTAGTTTTCTATTTTCTGAATCTTACTTCATGTCTCCTGAGCTACAAGATGGGATCATATATATCAGTTGAGATCTGAATCAACAGACATACATATATATTTTTAATCTTATATTATAAATGTAATACAAGTTAATTATAAACTCAAATGTTCTACTTTTGATGGGTCCCAATCTTCTTCAATTTGGCAACTACATTATGAACAAGTTGTCATAAACTTGATTTATATCCTTGAAATGTTGTCAATTTGCAGGATGTTCCTTGCCTCTAATTAGATTCAGAGATAGGAGAGGTTCAGGTAGGTAGAGAAGTAGTATAATTTAGCAGCAAGCAAATTAGGCATTTCTGAATCCAAGCTTGAGGTTGAGGATAAAGAGAAGCCAAGATGAGTTTCTGGTCTCTGCTGGAGGTGGCTACTATGCCAGTTGTTCAGGTGATCCTGATCACCATCCTCGGAGCTCTTATGGCCTGCGACTTTTGGAACGTTCTCCACGCTGATGCCCGAAAGTATATGAACAAGGTAAGTAAATATACAGACTATGCATAACTCTTAGTTTAGTTTAACTTTGACGATTCACATGTGAATTTCCCTGGCCATGTGCAGATAGTGTTCATGGTGTTCACTCCATCCCTCATGTTTGCAAGTCTGGCCAAGACCGTCACGCTTGAGCAAATCATCTCATGGTAGGTACCCTGATAATTAATCTAAGCATAACTTATAACTACATATATGTATATCAGAAAATGAAGCTATAGATCTTGTTTCAGGTGGTTCATGCCCATAAACACAGGGCTTACCTTTCTATTTGGAGGCATTCTTGGATGGTTTCTTGTGAAAGCACTAAAACCCATGCCTCATCTCGAGGGCCTTATCATTGCCTCTTGTGCTTCAGGTGATTGATCATTACACTTGTCTATACCTCAGCATTCGTGTACACAGATTCGAGCCCTCACCGGTTTGTTGTTTTGATGCTTATCAGGAAACTTGGGAAATCTTGTCCTCATAGTCCTCCCGGCAATCTGTAACGAGGAAGGGAGCCCGTTTGGCGAGCGCAGCAAATGTAGAGTTGTTGGACTATCATATGCATCTTTCTCAATGGCGGTGAGTCTGCTTGTTAATTTTGTTTGAAAGGTAAATTGCACATAATTACCTCTACGAATTGCCAAAAACGCGTAACTCCTGGTAAATTTTCCAAAGATTCAGGAGTATCCTTACGAATTTTCACATGGAAATTCATGAAGGTAGTCATGTGTAATTTTACTTTATGTGTTTGTGGGCAATTCATAAAGATTAGTTATGTGCAATTAACCCTTTGTTTGATACATGAGGATGGTCTTTATTGGATCTTGCCTAGTGAATCCTCTGTTTTGTAGTTGGGTGGTTTCTTCATATGGACATACACATTCCATCTGGTTAAAACTTCATCTGTGAGATTCAAAGCACTCCAAGCCACAGAAGCAGCCTCAAGAGCTGCCAACAGCGACTTAAGCGATAACCCGGCCGTGGGTCTCCTGAAAGGAGTAGAATCAGAACATGTTCATATAACTGTGTTAACCCCAAGATCCAACAAAGACGCCGGAGCTGTAAGCACCCCTCAACCTTCATACTTCATACTTTGGCTCTGGTCATTTAATTGGACTCTACTCGATATTAACTGCAGATTTTAGCCAATGAAGTGGTGAGCAACCAGTCCATGTTAAGCAAAGTTATGTCGTTTGTTCACAATATTGTAGAGGAGCTAATGGCTCCCCCAACTCTTGCTGCTGTAAGTATCATAATTATAATTATATACTCTTCCTAATGTATATTATGTTCTCTTGTGTCAACCAACTCACTTGTTTGTTGGTAATGGTATGTGTTATCAGATTGCAGGGTTCCTTTTTGGGGCTGTTGGGTTTCTGAAAAACCTTATAATCGGAGATCACGCTCCCCTCAGGGTCATCCAAGACTCCATTTCATTGCTCGGGTATGTAACATTTCTCTGTTACCCGTTACAATATAACTATAATCAGGCCTCCAACTATCAGCTTGAGTTCTTAGTTGAACTGGTCCTCTAATATGATTTCATTTCATTTGTGTGCAGGGATGGGACGATTCCTTGTATCACCCTTATACTAGGAGGCAACCTAACCCAAGGTAAGCTCACAATGCTTCATCATGGTATCTTTGATGATTCATTGCTGAATCAATGATCTAACAAGGTTGTGGAACTGTACAGGGTTGCGAACATCAAGGATCAAACCACTGGTGATCATTGGTGTTGTCTGTGTGCGATATGTGTTGTCTCCATTGATTGGGATCTGGGTTGTAAGAACAGCTAAAAATCTTGGTTTCCTCTCCGACGACCCACTCTACGAGTATGCTCTAATGATTCAGTACACGGTGCCGCCAGCCATGAACATCGGTACCATGACGGAGCTATTCGATGTGGCTAAAGAGGAGTGCTCGGTTCTCATGCTCTGGACCTACCTCGTCGCCGCCATTGCTCTCACCGTCTGGTCCACAATCTACATGTGGATCTTGATGTGAAGTACCACACTGCTTTTATCAATTTATACCTATTCTTTTTCCCTCCCTTATTCATTTTATTGGTGGTAAATGTAATGACAATGCTCGTAATGATTTTATATCAATTATAGTAACATTGAACCAATTCGTTGATCTGTATTGTGAGTATAGTACTACAAGATTACATGTCTGAATCAGACACTATTGTCTGTACCAATACTTCTGTTGGAAGCCAATTCAGTCTGTCTTGTTATGGAGGAGCCATCTTCGATGCCTCCGTTTTTCGAGGAAGACTCGAACTGCCTTCTCTTGGATCTGCCGTTGACTTCATTGGCCTTCTCATCGGCGAACGAAAGGAATGTCTGAACTCGACCTGATCTTGTTGAGGTAACAGCTGAAGATTCGGGTTCCCGAGAGTAGTGTCTGCTGAATTGCCTAACTATACAGAGGAAATATATGAAGAGAGCAATGAGGCAAGCTACACCACATATAGCAAACAGACCCCAGAAGCTTTTGAGCTCAAGCCTGTCCACCTCAAGCTTTGTCCCTAGTGAAGTGCAAGCACTTCTCATGAGCCATTTGTCGTGAATCCTCTGCAGATCCCCGTTCTCTGATAGTTTCAGAATGGCTGTAGACATGTCAACTGCTAGAGGTGAGTCTCTCGGGAAAGCCTGAAAAACATAAACAAGTCCGGTTAACTCTTCATCAAATGCAGCAGCGTTAAAACCAGTTCATATGGAGCAGAGAGAGCGAGTTGCTTACAAATCCCCACCCCATTTTGGTGAACTCTTGACCCACAATACTGAACTCACATCTGGTTGAGAGGAAAAGCTCTATGTATGCACGTTCATCGATCACTGCAGCAACACCGCCCTTGCCGGGCCCTTTTTTCAAGGCATTGGCATAGTCATCAGCTGTGCTTAGAGGAACCAGTCTGGATTCATCAATGCCAAGTTCCTCTGTCAGATAGTTTCTGGAAAATGAACTTTGCTGATACCCAATTGGTTCATTGCTCAATAGTAAGGAGTCGATTCCTTTGACGGAAGAAGAAAGCTTTTGCACTGTGAGGATTGATGTCAGACTTGCAGTGTAACTTGAGTTGATGATGAGAACTACAAATAGCCATATAATCAGGACTAGGCGCCCCAGGGTGCTTACTGTGTTTTCTTCTGCAAAAGCCAGAAATTGAGCCAACCCCGTTAGGCTCACTCAACTAGATCCCACATTTTAGACATAAAACCAACTAAACAAGATTCATTGCACTTACTATGGGCGAAAAACCATGTCGAAAAGCTAAACCTGCAGAGAGACAGAAAATATGTAAGTGATTGAGAGTTTTAAAAAATTAGCACTGTGGCTAATTGCAGATAGTTATTGCATACTATATGTCTTTTACACATAACTACTCTCTACTTTAAATTTTTACATCCAGATAATTAAAACCTTCAAAAAGTTGCAGAAAAATACCCTTGACCATAATATCAAAAAGACTGCATAACTACCCAAGACATTTTGGTTATATGCAGAAAATGATTGAGTAGACATAAAAAGACTCCTTAACAGATAAAACTATTAGAAATATGGGAAAACAGTATTTTTTTTAGATTAGGGTCATGGGCATTTTCTAGTGAAAAAAGAGCTATCTGCAATTTTCTGACGTTTTAGAGTTAGGGATAGTTATGTACATCTGCAATTAACCCTAGACTCAATGCAATTTTGAACATGATTGACTCGATGCTTAGACAGTATCTCCTCATGAAGGCACAAGAGATAAAATTCAACACATCATATATTGGCGAAGAAGTGATTGCTCGTAAATTGTTTGCACTAGCCAAAGACGGTAAAAAGGAAGTGAATGGAAAAGAAACTTGAGATGTTAGTTGACTTACCATAGAATGGTGACAAATTGTTGTGTAGGGGGTCCTCGAAAATCATCATTCAACCTATGCTCCAAAATCCAAACAACCACACCCACTATAAGGAAAAAGAGAGCAGTGATTCCCCACATCCCTTTACTAAAAGGCCTAAAAAAGGCCCAAGCATCTGTGTTCAACTTCCTAACGGGTGCAACAACAACCAGC
Organism: Erodium trifolium; assembly: GCA_036897425.1. NCBI lineage: Eukaryota > Viridiplantae > Streptophyta > Magnoliopsida > Geraniales > Geraniaceae > Erodium > Erodium trifolium. The sequence continues at coordinate 14,542 of JAYMTN010000321.1, forward strand.
CCCGACTCAATGTATGGCTGAGTGAAATCCACCATCCTTGTTCGGTTTGTGATGATTGCAATGTCACCAACAGCTGCATCATATGCCTATGTGAAAAAACAAAAAAGAAAATTAGAAAACCAGAAAATAACTTTCAAAACAGTTCAGACTCAAGTACAGAACACTCACACCCGTTGTGATCAATCTCACAAGCTCGGTATCACTTGGGTTACTACGTCCATCCCCATAGGCAATCAACTTGTATGGGACTGCATATGGCAGCAAGTTCACAGCAGCCATAAAAACATCAATACAGTACCCAGTGAACAAGTCATTGTCATCTACTTTTGAGACAAATTCACGGTAACTAACTCTATTTGGGACTCCAATTTTCATTTGCCTCCCACCATTAGGGAACACCCAACCACGAGGCTTCTCTATTGTTTGACCAGGCCAGATCACACTATATAGCTTTTGATTCGAGCTTGAAGCATTACATGGTTTTTCATACAGTTCTTCTGGAAGCACAACTGATAAGCCAGAGTAATTAGACCAATACCCTATTGTTCTAAACCCGGTGCCAATAACATTGATCACTTCAAAGGCAGGACGAACAAGGTTTCCATCTGGAGTAAACTGAAAAGGGCCCGTTACACCAGTGAAGTTGACTTTCAAAATGTCATCCAGCAAAAGCTTCCCTCCATCAAAGACGCTTAGAGCGTCAAGATGCAAGCTTCCACTGCGGAGCTCGGTTAGCCTTGAATCAGCTGAAAATGTAATTTTTCCACCATCATTGAAAAATGCATTAATCGCATGAGCAAGAAGCCACACCGTGTCATAGGCATATAAGCCATAAGTACTCAACCCAAATGAGCCATCAGCTGATTTACTAGTCAAGCTGCTCCACTTTGAGACAAGTTGCTTCTTGAGTTTTGTATCTGGTGTGTACATGCGAAGTGTAAGCACTCCTTGAAATAAATCCATTGTCTCTTGAGGCAGGGGAGTTTCGGTATCAAGGATGGTAGTGAGCCAATTGGAGGCTATCCAGACATACCCACTTTCCATCATGCCAAGACGTTTTGCTATCTTGAGCACGTTTGGGCCGCTACCATCATAAGTGTGAAGAACAAGGATCCTAGATTCTGTCAAAGCTACCTTAACCAGGACATCAGTGATGTTGTCTTGTGTTGAATCCGGGCTCATGGGTGCTTTGTATGAGATCTTACAGCGCCTCTCTGCAAGCTTATCACCCAATGCAGCAATGCCATTTCTACCATGATCATCGTCAACATAAATTGCTATTACCTCAGTCCATCCATAATGGTAAACCATGTCTGCTATAGCATCCATCTGATAGAGGTCATTTTGTGCTGTTCTTACAAAGAAAGGAAATTGAAGTGTGGTTAAGGTAGGGTCTGTAGCTGAAAATGACAATAGAGGGACTTGAAGCTCATTTGCAATGTGTGAAATTACATGAGCAGTGACAGATTGTTGGGGGCCAATAATAGCCACAGTATCAGTCTCCATGAACCTTAGAGCTGTAATAAAAAAATGAAATCTATGAATAAATAATCAGAACCCATCTGAGATTCTAATAGACTCAATGAAAACATAGAACCAAATGTTCCACTCGGAGAACAAACAAGAAATGTTTCAAGAGACACACCTTCAACAATGCCAAGAAACCCACTACGATGGCTGTCCTGAAAAGTAAGGTTCAACTTGGTTTCACCGAGGATAGATGGGTCTGAGTTAACATCATCAAATGCAGCTTCGATTGCTACTTTTGCAACTTTTCCTATCACGGTATTGGCGGAGAAAACAGCCCCAATGTTAACAACACTAGGTCTTGAAGTAACATTCACAGAAGCACCGTTTGAACAAAACCCAGCATACACAGTCATGAAGACCACAATCCAAATTGAATTCATTGTGCCCACTGTCCTCATCAGAAGCCCCTAATTTTCATCTATCTCTGCCAGAAACAAGCATGAAAATAAAAATAAAAAACCTTCAAAAGTGAAACAAGTATCAGATAGTAAAGTCCAAATTCAAGCCTTTCCACATTCATGGAGAAAGAAAATAAACAATCAAAGCAAACCAATAAAGACTTCAAAAAAGCTGCAGCAAGAAAATATCAGAAAACACTCACAAGTGCATAGTGAAGCTCAGTATCCACAAGAACATCAGGATCTAGACGAAATACCCATGAATGAAGTAAAAGCCCTGATTCACATAAGCCCGATTCAGGTGAGTTCTTCAGGTCAACAGTTGAAACCTAAGAAGACCCGACAAGTGAAAAGGAAAAATGAATCCAAGCACCCATCAATAATACAATCTAGCTAAGTTAAGAAAGCATGAGGTGTGAAAGTGGTTCAATAAATAGACCTATTTGAAAGCAAGAGATGAAAGTAGAGATGGGGAAAATGAGATAAAACAAAAAGTGAAGCAAAAATCTAAGCTTTGGTCTCAATTCTCAACAGAGGAAGTGGGTACAAGCAGAAACAACTCACAGGGACAAAGGGTGGCTTCAGCTGCAGGCTCAGGAGAGGCTCACTCATGAGTCATGACCCATAAATTTGGAGAAATCGTTGGAACCCTCAATTTGGAGGGAAATGAATGTTCAATTGGTGAAAAAATAAAAGCTTTTTTACTTTTCTTTTCTCTGGGTAGGTGAGTCAGTGAGGTGCTTGCCCATGAATATATGGGTGATGGACCATGACAGAAATTAGAAACTTTTTGCTTTGGGGACTGGGATTGTGGTCACCATTGTAGCTCATGTGCTTGTGAGTTGGGGTTAATAAATGAGAGATATGGAGATAGAGATCCGTTTCAGTGGTTGTGATGAAAAATGAAGTGTTATCATAATGTTTTTCATTATCTGGAAGATGATTGGGTGGTTGTGGGCATCGTATTTTTCTGATCTTTCTGTGTTTTTATTCCATTTCCATACATGATTTTCACATGGCCCAAATGCACCATTTCTGATATAGACCCTACAAGAAAACCTTATCATAGGTTCACATGTAACTACTAATTACTATGTTCTGTATGCAGGAACATATCAACTCATTTCACATATAAGAGCATGTACAGTGGGAAGGCTGTTGTTGAGTCCTGAGTTTGTTGTGCTGACTGGGCAAAATAAGGGA
>JAYMTN010000322.1:0-17668 GCA_036897425.1 Erodium trifolium
ACTCTGCCATGTTTCGTTGAAAGGATCGGTTGCTTTAAAGTAGACCTGAAGAGGAGTAATAAGGTGATAGATACCAGGAAAGTCGATCAAGAAATTAAGACGAATACACCGAAGAAGGTTGTTCAAGCAGGTTACAATCAAATAAATTCTCTCGGAGTACCTACGACAAGCATTTAACTTTAAGGATACATATTTGTTTATCAGTATTAGCAATAACTATAAAAAAAAATCATGCTATGTCAAGAAAATCAAATATTACAGTCTGCTTCTATGAGTTGAATAAAAAGAAATGCATTTTTTCAGTCTCCTATACCTCGAGTAAAAATCCACCCGCTAAAAAAGCTGTAATAATTTAAGCGATTTGGTAAACATTATTTAAGCAAAAACAGAGCTTTGTAGACCGGATAGTCTGACTATCCAGTGGAATCTGAACTTTTAGATCATGAATTCATAATAAGAATCATCCAACCATTTCAGAAGTAGGGTATGGACCATATAAGATTTTGATCTTCAATTACTCAACATGACTAACATACTCGAGTAATACAAAAATAATATTTATAAGGAAAAAAAAACATGATGAATATGTGACAAATCATGAAATTTAACCATAGGCACCGCAATATGGAGTATCGACAAGTCATACCTCATATGCTATCCAAGCAACTGAAGCGATAACTGTAACCGCTAATGCATTTGAGAGCTTCCTATATACATCCAACTTAACAGGACTCCTCTTTGCCTGGATATAAATATTTGAGCACTTGTTGGTAACTCAGTTGGAAGCAAAAAAAGTAGAGGGAAAAACATCGGTCTTAAGAGCAAATGGCAGGAGCAGAAGTGATACCTATAGTTGCTCCAATGTTTTTGAAAGAGATGTAAAAATCCACAGTATTAATAATGCAGCAAGGAAAGCATCGGGAAGGACAGGTAAGAGCCTCGCTCTTCCAGATATGTCATTGATGGTCCCAACATACTCAGTAATATCAAGCGATTCAGATGCGAAAAAATAAATTACCCCAATAAGTAGCATTTTTGAGGTCAGGTCACCAAGAGTGGGTTGCACAACACCATAACCCATTGAACAGATAGTATAAGCAGGCGTGAGACCGCTTTTCTCACAGCTCCAACAGTCACAACCCATGTAGTAACTACAACCAGCCTTATCCCCGTATCATTGAAATTCATGTACCCGTATCATTGAAATTCATGTACTCAAAGTACCAAAGAATCATCTTGAACCATCCAAGAGCAAAGACAACTGTGATGCAATGCTGAAGTTGCAATATATCTTTCCAAAACCTCACATAGAAAACCAGATTATACTTGGAAACAAATAAGCAAGGGCCATGAACTAGTAAAACTTCATTAGTGGAGCCATCCTTCTGCAAGGTCTTCCCACTCATTGTTAATCCCTTGAGCTTAGGATCACCTGCTATAAAGAACAAATTATACATTCCAGTTTTTGTGATGCCAACCCTTGTATCATCCATGTTTGTAGACAAGGAGTTGCCGTTAAACTGGACATTCAAAACAAAGGGCCAGTTTTTATCTGTTGCAAAAGGCCTCCAGATTACTTCACCCTGTTGGCAACCTTCCAGATTAGCAAGATCAAGGGTACACCATATAAATCTTTGCCCACCATAAGCAGAACCACCAATGTTATCCCGGTCAGCAGCTTCGAAAATTATTGCTTGTATCAACTCGGCTCAGTGTCTTTGATCTGGTCAGCAGCATCCTTGCTCTTCTGGAAGGTAACATTCTCAAACCTATTTCCATTTTGGGAAAATTTCACCTAACTATCCATGATTTTCACCTAACTATTTTTTTCGTCCGGAAGATATCCTAACTTTCCAAAGTTTTCACTTTACTAATACTACCTTTCCATTAGTTTTGGACGGAAAGGAGGTAAAAATGACATAATTGACCTTATACACATTGTTATTTCTCCCTCATTTTCACTATCTTTCATCTCTCCCCTATGTCATTTTTGGGAAATTTTTCCGAAATAACAATGTGTGCAAGGGAAATTATGCAATTTTTGAGAAAATATGATCATGTGCGTGCATGACACATAACCTCTTTTCCATCCAAAACTAACGGAAAGGTAGTGAAATGAAATTTTTGGAAATTTACGTAAAAATAGTTAAGCGTAACTAGGTGAAAATCAAGGATAGTTAGGTGTAAAAATGTGAAATTTTCCCTTCCATTTTACATGTCAGGATTCAGAATGAGAACTCAACTACTTGTACAGCTAATCTCTCCAGGAAAAATTACTGGGATCAATTCATCATTTTCCAGGAAAAAGCACACAACATAAAGCAAGAAATTCAAATTTTAAGTAGCATTCCCCATTCCTTTTTCCTGGTTACCAAACAGAACCATACAATCCATTCACACAACAAAGAAAGCGATGGTATGAGCAAAATCAAAAACAACCCAGATCAAATAAAGGCGCAAATCACAATTCTGCACCAAACCCACTTCTTATCTCATCAGATCTAGCTCAAACCCACCTCAATTTCACTTCAATCTCACCCCAGCCACAAAGACAACGCATCGCATAGATGGAGCAAAATAGAGACGGAGACACAGGGAGTGAGTGTATACCGGATGAAGGAATTGGAGGAGACGGGGGATACAATGCCGTCGCTCCCGCCGGAGAGGAGATAAGCGTTGTTCACGTCTCTGAACTGGTTATTGCTGTAGAGGTGGATCGAGGCGTCGATGGAACTCAGAATGGAGGCTATTAGTAGTAAGAGAGTGGGTTTAGCAGCCAGGTGAGCTGCAAAATCCATGGCTACGAAGATGGTGCAGCCACAAGTTCCAGGAGTCAGACTAGAGTGTCACCAGTCGCCACACTGATACGACTTTCCTCTGGACGATTCTTGAATTATATAAATAAAATGAAATAAATAGTAACTCTCTTCTGTTTGAGCTAAGGTATTTCATTTATTAAGTCGCTTAAAAACACATGAGAAAAATTTAGCGAGAGAGCGTATTGTTTGGGGACAACCCTGTAAATTAGTCGTAGAGCCGTAATCATGGTATGATCGGTTTTAACAAAGGAGACTAAGCGCCAACAAACATGAAGTGAAAAAATGTAACAGACAAAGGAGCTAATTATTGATTGACCTAATATGAATATGGATGATTAATTACCGTTTAGCCCTCGAATGAAGACTATGAAATCTCTATAGAAAATGTGCGATTCAATTAAAGATCACAATGATATGTGGAGGAATCCAGATTGAGGTTGAGATGTTATTCTTCCCCAGCAACTCGTATCTCCTGTTGAGGATGTTTCACACCCCTCGCCTGATGCTCATACGATTCCTCGACAACTACTGTAATAGGGACCGAATGCCCTCATATTGGCTAAGGTCTTCCTTAACATAATGTCTGACGGGGAAAGGGAGCAATCTCTTCGTTGGCCTTTTCGTAGGTTATCATCTCTTGGAGGTGTCTTTATTGTGCCTCTATTCAATATGTACCTCTGAACTGTAGAGGAGCTAGGTGCAGATGTTTTCTATCTTACCTAGTAATGGATTAAGCATAACATTGGTAGTCTTGGCCACTGGAATTCTATCAGGCAAACCCTCCTTTATCCCTTCAGTAGGTTGAGAAGTCCTATTTGTGCGTGTGGTTTTAGGAATGTGATGGCGCTTTAAGCAGGACGTGTGTTGTCACTAGTAGGCCCTAAGTTGTTGGGGCCAGAGGTAAGAAGTACGAGGGACCACCAACGATGATCGACTTGGGGATGCCTTCCAATCCGTAATAAAGTGGTGTCCGAGTTTCGAGTTCCCATTTGCAGCAACGGAGATGTCGATTCATGGTATGCTGGGAGTCGGTGTGTTGTACTCGTAAGCTACATGTCCCAAACGATCGTAATTAAACAAAACAAGAGCAATCGTTAGTACACTAACGTGACCCGTATAGGATCAGAGAATTCATGGAAACAAAGCACCATTGAGCACTAGAAAGTTTTGACACGACTTATTTAGAATCGAACCTTAACTTTGCCTCCCCAACAGAGACGTCATTGCTCCAACCAGAACGCCTCGCCTTCCTCTCACCTCGACCACTATACACTATAGCCAATACTCAGTGAATTTGGGAGCTTTGTGTGTCCTTTATTTTAAACAGGGGTAAATTAGTCAACTCATATCAAAATTAACGCCGTCCAATAATGTGCAAATTAAAAAAAAAGTCAGTGACCATTTAAATTTTTTAAAATAATTCCAAAAAAATAATAATTTAAATAGGGTACGGTAAAAAACGGTGTAAATTTAAGTGGTGATGTGTAATTTTTCAAAGTAAAAACCCCACAATATAAATCTGAAAATCGTGAGAAATGTTTTTTGATCGGCTTGGATGGTCCGGCTCCGATCACATGGCCTCTGTTCCTTCTTCCCATCAGGCACATATTCCTATTCCTGGTACTTTCCCTTTCAATTCCATCAGATTCGTTCACTTTCTCTTTCAATTTTGTTGGGTATCGGCTTTTTTTCCGTTTCATTGGTTGCAAAGCTCGATGCTTGGATTGCAAATGGTGTGTTTTCTGTGATTCGATTCATCGTCGCTGCTTGCTTGTGCTGATTTTGAATGTGGGTTTGCTCGAACTTGTGTGGGTTTTTGATTTTGCGTTTGTGGTGTGTTTGGTTCCCGAGAAACTGCTGGAAACGAGCGGAAATTGATTCGTTGTGTCGTTGAAAGTTACCCTTTGGGACCTAGAATGGTGAGATGAGTGTAGCTTTCTGGAATCGAAGTGGGTGTGAACTTAGATTTTGTATTTTGTTTTGTTTTTATCAGTTTTTATCTACTCAAGTGAACTGGGATTGCTTATGGATTGTTCATCTACTTCTGAAGATTGATTTATTTGCTATTTCTCATTTGTTTTCAGTAGATTTTCATTTCTGTGATCTTCAAGTGTTCTAATGTTAAAGTTTAGCTAGAACAGTCCAAATGTTAAGATTCACTGTACTATTTAGAAGCTTTGATTTCAGAACCTATTGGTTAGGGTTTGGAAAAGGGTTAGGGGAATGGAGATAGCCACACCCCCTTTAGTGTATATGCTTAATGGCCCAGATAATCTGAAGAACTCATAGTAATGATTTTGGCTTAGAGGCACACGAAGGTAGTCGAAGATTCAATCCATGAGAAGCAGAATCCAGTGAGCATGCTTGACTGAACTAGCTATTTTTTATGAGGGTAAGTTGTAGAAAATGACCCTCATGTATGTGTTAATGGCAATTTGTACCCTTGAACTTTCATATTTCTGCACCATCTATCAGAGAGTTAAAACCCCGAAAAAAAGACTTATTTACCCCTCATTCCTTGATTAGTGCAGGGTCACAGATTGCCAAAATGCCAAACTTGAGGCCTGAGGGACATTTTTTTTTGCAGACATTCCTTTTTAATATAAGGGTTTAAATGGTGTTTTTAAAAAAATGGAGGTCACGTGGATGAAATCTTTTCTTTTCACCAGCGGTGCAAAAAAAATGAAACTTCGGGGCTACAAGTTGCTAAAGTCTCAAACATGAGGGTCATTTTCTGCAATATTCTCTTTTTATGATTCATAAAGAAAGATTTTATCTTTGGAACATGTATGTTTTGTATAAGATTCGAAATTGCGTATTTATCTGTCACAAATGTATCGACAATGAAGCCTTTGATTATTAGTGCTCTATATTTATTAGTTGTTTCCTTCGAATTCCAGGTGGTGAACTGCTAGATGATGAAGCACACCAATCGCTAGTTCCTATAAATATTGTAACCCATGCATCTCAGCTTCCGGCTGAATTTTTGGCCCCCTCGTCAGAGAGGCCATTAGTCATTGGTTTTGATTGCGAGGGTGCTGACCTCTGTCGTCATGGAGCTCTTTGTATCATGCAGGTACTTCCTTTGATATACTATTCCATCTCAACCGTTACAACTACACCTTGAACATCAAAGAACTATATTACTGATGGTGATCAAATAAATATACTCAACTCCATCATTTATGGTCATAAATGTTGTTTGCCTTGTGATTTTGATTTTTGGGTTCTTGTGTATTTTTATACTTCAATTTTTGTTCCCCTGGGAGATTGATGAAATGTATATATTGACATTATATGGCTAGGAGATGGCGATGTCTTAATTTGATGCGACTTTTCTTCTATAGTACGATAATTGAATTGCTTTATACATTTACGCTTCAATACTCCTTGGTGATTATCAAGTTCTATATTTGGTGTGACTGTTCTTGTTTCCTAAGATTAACCGTTTTCCAATCGGATGTAATTAATTGTTTAACTTTTTCTAAAATTTAGAATTTTGTGATTTGGCAGCTTGCATTCCCAGATGCCATCTATCTCATAGACGTAATTCAGGGTGGAGACGTGCTTATGAAAGCCTGTAAGCCCGCACTTGAGTCCACTCACATCACAAAAGTTATTCACGATTGCAAACGAGATAGTGAGGTGAGATCTTTAATTCATTGTATTTTTTTGATGGACTAAAAATCGGGTGTATCTAAGATTGATGTATCAAACAAGAAATGGGCTCCCTTATGTAGAAGGGACCACTAAATTCTTGACCCCCACCTTGAGCGAGGCCCAACAAGGACTGAATAGAGCAAGGTCCAACCGTAATTGGGAAGAGAATTAAGAAGTGAAGTACCACTGCTTGGATTTGAAGGTACTAATGCTGACTTTGTTCTTATTCTGTAGGCTTTATACTTCCAATATGGGATCAAGTTGAATAATGTTGTTGATACTCAGGTGAGTAACCTTCATTAATTACATGTCCATTTTCTTCATGTTCCCTCAGTAATATTACATTAAGAAATATTATTCTTTACAAGGTGACTACATATCCATTCAATAAGCTCTCCTAAAAGTCATGTAATATGCAAGATGAGTTGTGTTCGTGCATCACATATTAAAAGGATAATTGCAAAAAAAACACCGTGAGGTATTTGTTTTTTTGCATATATCGAGTCGGACTCTTCACCCATCATTTTTATACAAATCATTTAATTTTGGTAAAGATACCACTTAATAGCTTTGTATGGGCAGTGCAATTTTAGGAATAGAAGATTTATCAGACTACAAGTAAATTGATATATCATGCTTGCTTTCTGCTGTAGATTGCTTATTCACTGATAGAGGAGCAAGAGGGACGGGCAAGATCACCTGATGACTACATATCATTTGTGGGCCTCCTTGCAGATCCACGTTATTGCGGTATAGTTTTTGGCCCGGTCTGGTATCCATAAGATATTTTCTTCGTTCAGTTAAAATATTTCTTGAATTCATCAGTTACTCAAATGGGTAGCCACAAAAATCAAAAGGCTAGTTGGGCTCTAATTCCATCGAATCACGTTACATCCATTGATTGGGCTGATTTGATTTTTATGGTCTTGTCAAATCAAATGTAGGCATATCTTATCTTGAGAAGGAAGAAGTGCGTGTCCTCCTCAGGCAGGTTAGTTTAAAGATCTTTTATTGTGCTAGGACTGAGAATTTTATGGTGTATTTTCGGCTGATAAAATATAGTCAAGTAAATATGTTCTTTAACCTTGATTTTTATTTAATTGTACTCCGTTGCAAAATGAATGTTTATTTCTTCATTTTTGCACAAATCGAAAAAAGATAATTTATTTAGGATCGGGCTTAACCTTTGAGACTACCCCTAAATTTAGAAAGTTTTTTACAACACCCTAAGTTGTTATAGTCTCAATTTACCCCAACTCAGCCAACCTTTGGGTGTAAAAGGATGAAAACACCCCCATGAATACTAAAATAAGGGTATATTCATCATTTCACACCCAAAAGTTGACAGAATTCGGGTAAATTGAGACAAAAAAATCAGGGGTTGTCAAAAACTTCTAAAATTTAGGGGTGATCGTTCGAGAAAAGTGCATACTTCAGAGTAGCTGAGTGAGACTTATCCATTAACTTTTCCCCATACATAAGCTCGTGTCCTCTAATTGTATGTTAAATTATTTCCTTTGTTGGGGGATGTTATTTACAGGACCCTAACTTCTGGACGTACAGGCCATTATCTGAATTAATGGTCCGTGCAGCTGCTGATGATGTTCGTTTTCTCCTCTACATTTATCACAAGATGATGGAAAAATTAAACGAGCGATCCTTGTGGTACCTTGCAGTTCGTGGTGCACTGTATTGTCGATGTTTTTGTGTTAATGATAATGATTATGCTGATTGGCCATCAATCCCTCCTGTTCCAGGTTATTATATTTTCTTCATCAAGGTGTTCAAATTTATTTATTTATTAGTGGAAGGACCTGCTTTGTTGTGTGCTGACCTGGGTGTGATGTAACTTCGTAGATAACATGCTAAAAGATGGCGATGTTGCTGAAGAAGAAATTCTTTCGGTTCTTCATGTTCCGCCTGGAAAGATGGGTTGTGTTATTGGAAGAAGAGGAGCTTCGATATTGTCGATCAAAGAGTCTTGCAAGTATGTATACCTCTCTCTCATACACACACAATCACAATCTCAAACAGTAATATTTGGTGTAAAAGACTCAATTTGGTTTGGTTCTTGGGTTTGCAGTGCTGAAATTCTCATTGGAGGTGCTAAAGGTCCACCCGATAAGGTTAGACCAACGACTTTCTAAAGTAGGACTACTCTAAATATTTATAGGGATAACTGCAAATAAGTATCCTGAGCTATTCATTTTTTATAACTTGTAACCCTCTTTGATAATTGCAAAAAAATACCTTGAACTTGTCTTTTTGTTGCACTTTGTATAAATTTGTTTCAAAGTGATAATTTTATCCTTAGAAATTTACATTTAAAAATAATAATTAAATAAATAAACTTTAATCCATATTTGTAGGAAGTAGCTCACTAGATACATAGTGGCATAGAAATTTAATCTTTTTTATTGCAATAATGACTACATTTTGATGGAATTTTTCTTTTAGTATGTGTAAAAAGCGGGGAAGATAATTGCAAAAACTGGTAACTAGGTTTACACTTTTTGCGAATTGGTACCATGAACAATTTTGATTCTGCACCGTGAATGATTTCGTTAAAAGTCAAAAATACCCCCTAAAATAACAAAATTTAATACTTTTTGTATATTTTAGAAGATACATTGAGTTTTTTTTCTTAAACTACTTCACTTTTTAATTCAACGGAAAAATTGGTACTTTCAAAAAAATGAATGTTTCTGTTATGGATGCAGGTATTTATAATTGGACCAGTGAAACAGGTGAGGAAGGCAGAAGCCATGTTAAGGGGAAGGATGCTGGAGATGTATTGACAAAAATGCCCCTATGCTCTCTAAGACTTGTGTTGTGTGCCATTCTGTATTTGAAATAAAATGACAGGTTTCTGAACCTAGTTTGCTTGATTTTTATTTTATCATGCGAAAAAGAAGAAAAAAAATATTAAGAACTTAAATTTTGTAAATATTGTTATACATCTTTTTTTTCTTCCAAATTATCAGTTAATGTGCTTGGATCTGTTTTAGGGTTAATTACACCCAAGTTTATATGTTCAATTTTCATCCATTTTAAACTTGGGTTTAGTTAGTAAACAAAGTGTGAATTTAATGCTAATTAACCCTTCTGTAATTAGGGATGAAAATTGAACTCGAATCGATAAGAGCACTGGTGCCGCCAACGTTGTAGTAGAAGATGTCGAATGATATAAAATAACTAGTGCAATGTAGCCTTCCCTTCACATTACCCCGATGCGAGAAAAAGGGTAACAGTATCGACTAGACTTTCTCTTTTTTACTCTCTTTCCTACGCGACACGATTTCTGAACTTTGTCGTGAAAGATGGTAAGATGAACTGATGAATATAAAAAAGAGATACAAATAGTGGAAAAAAAATTATTCTTGAAAACTTTTACAAGTGTGCTCAACATAGAAAAATAAGCTCCCTTATACAGAGAAACCACTCCAAAGAGGACAAACCCTCATTCTTGTCACTAGAAAAAATAAAGTAACTTTAAAAATGCACTTTATAAAAGTGGTGGCTAGTTGACTGATTGTGGCTTCATACTTGTCTAATTCACAATATTGTGGAGTAGCTAATAGAAATGACGGATGCTTATACAAATACCATTATTAATGATTGTTGAGCTAGCGGAACCTTGTGAAAGCTGCTTAGTCGAAAAAGATAGATTTCTCTTCTCCTCTAACTCTGTGTGGTCACAAAATTGATAATGTTAGCGACATGAATGCTCTAAACCCAAGATCATTTACATGCAAATTTTAACAAAACTATGATATCAAGCTACCTTTTTTAATGCCAAATAAAGCCAGTCAAACAAAAAAGATTGAGGGGAGAAAATAATAACCATAAACATCAAATCAAAAACTACGATTGAAAACAAATCCATGTTGTTAAGAAAGAGATGGGCCAGGGTTGGGCTTCACAACATTAATGGGCTGTGTTAGCTAGACCCATTTCACCTAAATACACTTCAGCTTTCAAGCCTACTCCAAATTGGTCCAACTCAAAAATATATCATCATAGCCGTCCATATTAGGGTTTTAATCTCAGCCACCCGTTTATTTTGATCTATGCCTATATATACACTAGTAGATCCAACACTTTCCCCCACTTCTCATTCTCATAAAATTAATTAATTTTTCTATTTAAGATTTAGGTTTTACAATTTAATTTGTTACTATGTGCGAGTATTTCGAAAGTGTGATTCAGATTCTGCTTTAGTTTGGATGCATAGTAGTTTGTTTAAGGACAACGTGCATGGAGGGTGTTTATTTCATCTGGTTTATTTTCTAGAAAGGGAAATCAAAGTGTCACATTTCGTCTGGTTTATATTTTATTGATACATAAATCAAAATAAATATAAATCCTATGAAATAGACATCATTTATAATGATTTTCTTAATTAATTGATGAGATTCTCTAGAACGAACAGATTATCTAGAAAAAAGTCAAAGGTGATTATGTAATAATTAATTCCTTTTCAAATCCTTAGTTTTGGAGTTAAAATGTCTTCAGAAACATTGAACTTATATTTAAATTTAAAAAGTGAAGTGGTTATATTGAGGATTTTAGATCTTTCGTAAATGTATTTAGAGAATAATCAGCACACTTAAAAATTTCTGTACCTGTTTAATGCAAAATACTTTATACATTAATTGTTTTCGTCAATACTACAATTTTTAAAATGATTAATAAAAAATAAAATCATCTAGATTTTGATTTTCTTTTAAAAAAATCCTCTATCATAGTAAATAGAAAGAGGGAGAAATTTAATGGAGTTCATTTTTTTTTCTAAAGATGTCGTGACATTTTTTGTAATTAATATGGATAACCCATAATATTTTTTAAAATGTATTTCAAATGTAAAAAGTATGGATAACTGCAACAATTGATAATTAGGTTTACATTTTTTTACAAATTGGATCATGAATAATTTTTTACAAATGGCACCATTGAAATTAAAGAGAACAAAACTGCAAAACAAATTTTGAACTTCACCTTTGTTCTATTTAGTGCTTATAATTAGGGGAGATTAATAATTGACCGGAGCATCGGTCGGAAGTGATCGCTATTGGCTCAACAGTTGTTACCCCGAAGAATATAGACTCTGGTTCTGGTGGAGAAATGTCAATAACCAACCGATAAATAATCGAAAAATATGCAGTTCGGTACCAATGTCGGTGTTCAAAAAAGAGAAATTGACATCTATCCGGCTAACTGGTCCTGAAAAAAGTCTCCTGATCCGGCTAACTGGCTGGTTAGGGATGAAAAAAAATATAACCCGGACCAGTAAGGGCCTATAGCTCCTGGATTTGGCTGGTTCACAAAAACCGTCCTATTGCCATTCCAAGTGATATTTACATAACAATGTGGAATCAAACACAACCAGAGGTTTGGATTTACCAAATTGAAATTTTGTTACACAAAGTATATAGTAACTATGTGGGCACAACAAGTACTCATCAACACATCAGAGTAAAAATACATGTGTATATAACAGATCCAATATCGTCAAAAGCTCCAAATCTCTCTGCATTCAAAGGAACAGAAACAAGAAATCACTTTTGGAAGCCACCAAACTGGTATTGTTGGCCGCCAAGACTGGAGAAGAAGTCATCGTCTCCTCCGGTCGCCTGTGAAGCAGGTGGGCCCAAGTTACCGATACCAAGACCAGTTCCTGCTCCCATTGCTCTTCCCATGTAAAGGGAACTCGGGGGTCCTGTCGCTAATAAATCTGGTTCGTTGCTCAGTCCACCGACTATGCCTACATCTACCAGAGAGGCCTTCTTGGCTGCAAGGCAAAGTGGGTTTGAATTGAATTCATTGATAGTTCAACTTGAGGTAGTGAAATAGATTGATGCCAAACGAAAAGTTCTCATAGATTGATAGATGTAAGTAATAATTGCAAAAAAAAAAAGTACTATGAAGTGTTCATTTTTTCCAACTTGTATCCCTCTTCTTTGAAACCTCGGGGTACTTTTATGCAATTACCCCATATAAACAATAAACTACGCAGCACAAAAGAATTATGATATCGAGAAATATATACTTACGAGCAGATATATTCAGATCGATCAGTCCACGGCTTAGCGAATCAGCCCAAATCCCAGACTTCACCTGGAAAGTATTCTTCACCGGAGGCTTAGAGTCTGCTGAAGACTTTGCACTCAAGCTATTCTGGCTTAAATCATTAACTGGATGATCATGAGCAGGCTCTGTAGATACTGAACCAGAATGAGAAGTGAATGCACCGAACAGATCCGACCCATCAAAATTATTCAGAGGAACAGCAGCAAATGGATCAACAACGTTGGTGTCTATTGGATCGGGTTTTGGTGCCTCTGTTTCTTGTTTCACAGGAGCAGAAAAAAAGTCAACTGTTGCCGGAACTGTGGAAGAAAAAGCGGGTTGGGAAGCAAATAAGTCAACCCCAGCCTGCAAGGATCACCATGGCACAATATATATAAGTGAAACGTCATTAACCTCAAGTGCTGCATTAGAGCTAAAATACCGTAACTTCTTCAATTTCTAAGAGGGGAACAGTTTGCAACCTTATCTGCTTGGGTTGGTGCCGAAACAAAAGTTGCATCTTCGAACAGGTCGATCTCTGATGAGTTGCTATTCATGGCAGATGTTTCAGAGGGACCCGAAAGAGATGGGGGTGTGTCCATGAAGTCACCAAGTAGATCCACCACTTGGTTAGAGTTCCCAGCAGCTGGCTCTGTCAAGTACAATAGCCGACAATATATAATAAATAAATAAATAAAAACATTTGATGGAATAAATATGAACATATATTTAAGGGATAATTGCAACTTGTAGCCCTCTTCTTTGATAATTACAATATTTGTTATTTTTTTAAAATCTAAATTGCAAGGGTAAAATCATCATATTTATACAAAGTGCAAAACAAGGCAAGTATGGGGTACATTTTTGTAACTATCAAAGGAGAGGGCTACAAGTTGCAAAAAGCGAATACCTCAGGGTACTTTTTTTTTTTTTTGCAATTATCCCAAGAAACTAACTTCAACAAATATGGCAGTGTCAACATGATGTACTTACTAGTACTTGATGTTCCTCGTGGATCAAAATCATCAAAGTCATCATCATCAAAATTATTTGATGGGGCAGTTTTGCTTTGGGAGGAAATTGAATTGTACTTATCAGAGTCATGCAACTTAGCTGCTGACTTGGATGGCAAGTCTTCATCCTTACTGGGAAATGAAAAAAAATGTTACCAATAATGCTATATGAAGTTACAATAATAAATATAAGAACTTATAAGCTTTCTTCATATATGGGAAAATACAAACTAGGGATAATTGCAAAAAGTGACATGAAGCTGTCTTTTTGTAGCACTCTTCATAAATTTGTTTCAAAACGACGATTTTACCTTCAGGAATTTGAATTTAAAAAATGATAATTAAAGAACAAAGAATCTAAGTTTTCATATCCTTCAAATTTCTTATTCCGTGTATGGTACAAAAAGGAATAACTAAGGTTTATGAAAAATTGGAGTTTTGTTTTTTACTTTTATTTTTAAATGTAAATTGTAAGGGTAAAATTGCAATTTTAAAAGTCCAAGGTACTTTTTTGTAATTTCCAAAGAAGAGGGCTACGAGTTGTAAAAAAATGAACACCACAGGGTACTTTTTTGCAATTATCCCTACAAACTATCAAGAAAACCAACAAACCCCAACCTGCCATAGTGTGTAGAAGATTTCCTTTGGTTCTCATTAGTTGCTCCTCGACGTGGTTTTACATAAGCATCCTCATCGGATTTTTCATCCCCATATCTCTGTCCGCCTCTGTAACTGTCTGAGAAGCCATCACCTTCCCTTTTACCACCAAAACCTCCATAGCGATCGCTACTACCTAATCCGCCACTACTGTATGATGAGGCTGAACCTGATTTGTACGTTATCCCAGAAGATGAAAGTCCAACATACCTACAAATTATGGAATTGAACCGTTCATTTAGTGCCAACCAATCCAATTCAAGCCACACTACTCATAACATCTGAAGTTAACTATAGGGTACTTTTTTGAAGTGAGAACTCACTTGTCACGGTTTGCAGAAGCTTTGTTTCTTGCTGCCTGTATTTTTTCCTTATTATTAAGAAGGGCCACAATAGTTTCTGCCTTCTTCCTCACATTTATTCCCACGTCCTTACCACTTGGCTCAACGTACTCAAAACTTGAGAGTGACTTCATGACAAAACAAATTCAAGACATCGTCAGAAAAAGTTTAGCCGTCTTTTTCATGAATATCGTTTGTAGATTATAAGACAGTGTTCCTTACTGAAATCTGAAAAGTGTGCTCTATTATATCATCTACCGCACGTTCAGATCCATTTGCCACTAGATACTCGATGACAGTCAATGCCTGATAAGGAAGTAATGTGAGATACTGAATGCATAGGACATACATGGTAGGCAAAAAGACCCAAATAGGTATGGGAAAGAAAGTGTAGCATTCCTTGCAATACATTGTTTAAAGGAATCATTGCAAAAAAAATTACCTTGAGGTATTCATTTTTTGCAAGTTATAGCCCTCTTGTTTGTTATTGCAAAAAAGTGCCTTGAACTTGTCTTTTTGTTGCACTTTGTACATATTTGTTTTAAAATGACAATTTTCCCCTAGAAATTTAAATTCAAAAAATTATAATAAAGAACAATAAACCCAAATTTTCATCTCTTAAACTTTTTACTTAATATTTTTAAATATAAAGTGTAAGGGCTACAAATTGCAACAAAAAGACAAGTTCAGGGTACTTTTTTACAATTCAACCTTGTTTAAACCTCCATGAGATCCAAAACTAGGAAAGGTCAAATCTCTGTATTACAAGGAATTATGGCGTATCAGGTCATAATGATATACTTTCGACACAACAGACATGTACCTTGTAGACGTAACGCCAATCCTTGCCAGTCTCACCCAATCGTGTCCATAGAACATTCATAACCATTTGGCATTCGGTGCTGGAAGACATCACAACAAACCAGAATCACGACCTCTTTCTTATGGAAGATAAAACTGGCCAAAAGATATCAAATGGGATGCAAAAACATGTACGAAAATTAGATATTACAATTTCTTTGTAGATTGTGCTATCTCCGCCAATGCAGAGCCATGAGGGCCCCAAGGTTCATTATCCGTGGCATCTAATACCTGAGTGAACAATGACAAAGATAACATAAGTGCAAAGAAAAAATTACAAGCATGCACACACATATGGATGAATAAATCAACTATACTTTACATTATATCAGCTCCAAAGTTCCAATATAATGCACAAACCAGCTTGGTAGTCATATGCAAGGTGTGCACCAATGCACAGAAAGCTTACCAATAAGCACAGATAGCCTTACTTATAAATATCATCCCATACTAAGTCCATGCTATGTAAAACTAGGAAAATAGCTCAAGTACTTAACGGTTTCTTCATTTTAGTTTATATTTCCTTCTTCAAGAAAATCAACTTTCAACTGAATTCAGGCAGTTTCTATGCAGTTACTAACTATAAGGCGATGCTCAAGCTTGAACTCAAATCCTTAGTTCAGTCATGCATGATTTAACTATGACATCAGGTTAAATTTTGGCCACACCAAATGTGAAATGATTATAGGGGAAATTAGGAAATTGTTTCAGTGTAAAAAGTTTCAGCCCCAAAAACAAAGAACAGATTATGGCACAAAACTACCTTGTACATCCTGCCATTTTAACATATGAAAGCAAACATACACCTCACTAACACCTCTGTCAACCGTCATCACTCAAACCTCTGTGCTCCTACAGCCATCATAGTGTTATATGTTTCATTTGAACATCCAAATGCAAACATACACTTCGAAACCTATGTCAGCTGTCATTACTCAAACTTCTGCACTCTCTTATTAGTCCTCACAGTGTCAGAGTTGGAGCATCTCCAAGGCATTAGCCTTCGCTTGGCTAATAGAGCTTGACTAATTGCAAATTTTCAGTTTCTCTCTCCTGAATTAGACAAGCTATCACAGTGCAATTAGGCCATGCTTGGCTAATAGCTAGGCTAGTTCAAAAGTTTCTTCCAGATTTTCGGTTTCTCTCACTCCTCATAGGCTCATTACAGCCAAGCACTCGGCAATTTCGCTCGGCTAGCTCGAATTGTCAAGCTCAGCTCTTTAGGCCGAGGTAATCACCGAGCACCCGGCTAAACCTAATCGGTCGAGCTCTTTAAGCCGAGCTTTAGCCTCCCATTGGAGATGCTCTTAGATTCAAAATCAAACTGAGTCAACTATTGTAGATGACGACATACTGTATGAGGGAAACTAATGAAGCAAAAAACAACTAGTTTTGTGCATTTATACTTAACTAAAAACTAAACAAGCAGATAAAGATCAAAGACAATGCAGATGAACCCATCTCAGCCCAAAATCTCAAAACTAGCATTCTTATTCAAGTACTCAACTACTCAACTAAAATACCAAAATTTCCTCTTACACAATCAAAACCCAAATGCAAATAAACAATCTTTACAAAACCCACTTCACCTTCTGTTCGATCTCTGGAACCTTCAACACTTTCAGATTCACCTCCCTCTTGCTGCACACACATAAATCACCGATTCAATCCACAAATCAGTACTCGAATCGAACAAACAAAATTTAAAACAAGTAGATAGTTCGAATCACTCACATTTCGCGGACGGTTTGGTCGAACACCTTCATGAAATCCATGCTCGGTACTGAGGATCTGAATCAAATTAAAACGCACGAACAGCCTAAAAAAATGGCAGATCTGCGCAGACGATATGTGATGAGCTGAATTTGGGGAGAAATCAGCTCGGATTTGATTCGACCCGATTCAGATCGATTCGAGCGTAGATGAGAGATAAAGAAGAACAGAGGTCTCTTCAGTTGTTAGATAGATCTCAGTCGTAGCAGCAATACGCTTTCGCGCTGTCGTTTATTTTAGTCTTCGACAGGTCGTTTTGGTCTTTTTAAAATGATAAGCTGACAGGCAGTTCATATATCAGTAAAAAGGACAAATCAAAACTCGGAAATATGATAAAATTGAAACGCCGATTTGCCTGTTACAGAAGTACCCTCACAGCCAGTTACTCTGAGACCACTCGACCACGCAAACAATCTTTTCGGACCGAGGCTAGGGGTGTCCAAAATTGATCCGAAATCCGATTCACCCGACCAAT
>JAYMTN010000323.1:0-17668 GCA_036897425.1 Erodium trifolium
GATTTGCAGATTCTAATAGTTGCTCTCTCCATAGTCGCCTCTGTAGATTTGCGCCTCCCATCCCTTGATCGATCATGCCCCGTCGTCTTGTCTTGGTTGCTGGTGCTGCTTTGGTTTGAGTTATGGATCAACAAGGGTTTGATTTACTCCACCACTTCGCTGCCGTCGAGCTAAGGTTTGAGTTCTAGTCAACCTCCCTAAACCGGCCATCGATCTAGGGTTCGAGGTCTTCGGGGCTGTGGAGCGTCAACCTACCATTGCTGGACAGATCTGCGAGAGACCTGCTGAAGAAGATGATGCCTATCTCCGGCTACACGGTTGTTCGTTGCTCCGAGAAGCAGCGATTCACGACCACCGTCATGCATGGCCGTCGAGTTCGTCGCAGCCGAGGACTCTACCATTTGGTTCATTAAGTTCGGCCATTACTGGGTATGTCTCCTTTTGACTTTTGTTTGAGGATCATACTGGTTTGATTAATTGATATTAATCAACTATTTTTTTTAAATTAGCACTCCTGATGCTTACTTTCTTTTTTGGTGTTGATGTAGAAATAGTGGGTCTCAGACTTTCAGATGGATCTCCCCATTGTGGCAAATGATCTACGAGTTTATCGCAACCACGGAGATTGATTTGAATTTCGGGTCATCTATCCTATATGGTTGAATTTCTGGAAAATCCAGAGCATTGGTTTCTTGTTTAGATTGAATTTCATGTTCTTTCTTATTCAAACACTCATAACTGGAATTTTAATTTTTTTTTATTGGATTTGCTTCCGGACCTCAAATCATCGTATGAATCTTTTTCTACTGAAAAAATTGTTCATTTTAATCTTGTATTGGAATCTTCAGGTTTTGTAAGCTACATAATCAATTTTTTTCTAGACTTATGTGTGGTTTTGATACTGGTTAAATGAATTTTGTGTAAATGAAACTTTATTTTCAGAGATTTTAAACAACAAGTTAAGCGAGATGAAACCTTCAACACCAGTTTCAAGTAAATGAAACATCGTGTTTGGTGAAATGAAACTTCTAACATAGTGAATTTTGTTCTAAATGAAACTTTATCTTAAACGAAATGAAACTTCAACATAGTGAATTTTGGTTGTGTTATGCTCTTTTGGGTAGTGATTTTAGACTTTTGTGTATGATTTTAGTATCCGTCCAACAGGTTTCAGGCAATTGAAACGAGGCAAATAAGACACCACATTCTGCTGAATGAAACACCGGATTCTACGGATCGAAATATCAAGCTAAACGAAATGAAAGACCAATCAAAGAAAATGAGTTCTGCCGAATGAAATATAGGATTCAGCAAGGTGTAACAATATTTTTACCAAATGGTCAGTGTAAACTTGAGTGTTGAGATAATTTGTCAAGTTTCAAGGTCATTTTTAATGTTTACAAGGGATTATGGGTTCTAATGAAGTGTTCACAAACGAAACACGTGAAGTTTGTGTTATTTTGGTACTGGTCAAATGATTTTTTTTTTTGTAAATAGAACTTCAATTTTAGGTATTTGACACAAGTGAAGCGAAATGAAACACCAAGTTCAATGGAAATGAAACTGAAACATAGTGAACATGAAACACCAGTTTCAAGTAAATGAAGTATCATATTTAGCGAAATGAAACATCGAGTTCGATGAGATAAAACTTAAAAATATTGAAAATGAAATATTAGTTTCATATGAAATATTATATTTAGCGAAATGAAACATCAAGTTTAACGAAATGAGACATGAGTTCGATGAGATGAAACTCTTAAGTATATATAAATGAAACATTTGGTTCAGTAAAATCAAACTCTTTTTAAATCTGAAAAGTAGCAAATGAAACTCTTAAGTATGGAAACTAACAAATGAAACAATCAATTCAACCAAATGAAACACTTGTTTCAGATATGAAAACATCAGATGATACATTCCGTTCATCGAAATGAAACAATTAATTTGTTAAATTAATGGTAAAGTAACTATGCAGTAAAATCAGAATTTTTATTTCCATTTAAAAAGTCTTAAATGTATTTAATTTTTTATTTATTTACTACTATGCCATTATTGAGATGTTTAATCTCATTCGTTCATTTATTCTAATCTTATGATCATAATTAGTGTCTAATTTGTATTAAATAATTGATTTTTAATGAATAATATCCCTTAATAACAGATCTTTTATATATTTTATGAATTGGTAACAGATCATTTACATGTGTTGCCGATAGAATCCTTAGAAAACAAAGACTTCCGTTGTGTTAGCTGCCGCATTTCATATCTTCCCCGTTGATAAGCTTCTATTTATACCACTCCGAGAAAAAAAGAAGGAAAAGAAAAAGCCTTGAGTATTGGCATTGCTTTTACTAAACATCTCTCCCATTCTTTTGTAAAGCTAGCTCTCTCTCCTCTGCACTGTTCCCATGACGCGAGCCCAATTGATAATCGAAGTGACGAGCTTGGGCTGAGGCTCAGAAAATGGTGGAACAAGATGTGGGTTTTGGTCTCCAACCAACCGGAGCTCCTCTGTATCCTCTACATGTGCAGAGAGACGACCAGTGGACGCACTTCGACAGCTCCTTCAAGGCGGTGTCGTTTGGGTTCGTCGCTACCGCAATACTCATCTTCATGTTCCTTCTCATGGCCATTTTTGAGAGGTTTCTCAGACCCACTCCGCCTCCCGCTGACCGCAGAGATCTTGAGTCGCAGTTGAACTTCAATCCCAAGCTTGCCTACCCTTCTCCCAAAGTGAGTAACCCATGTGCTTGCCGTTTTCTTTTCTCAAAATTTTCTGTCTGATTCTCGGGAAAATGCAGAAAGCTGCTTTCCTTGCTGAAAAAAGCTTCCTTTATTTCCGTGAACTCTGTTGGGTCTATGAATTTTGACCAAAAATGAATGCTATGGTTAATTTCATTGCTACATATAATTCATTTGGTTATTTATCTTAAAATTAAACGCTTTGGCTAAACATCCCTTGCTTTTTTCCCTTTCTTCTTTGTTGATTTTGATTCTCTTTTTTTTTTTTTGTGTGGTCTGTGATGAACTTCACAGGGATGTGTATTTCTTGTCTGTTTTAGAACTGCATTTATGTCTCTTAAAATCAGAATATCTCAGCCCACGGACTTACCTTTCTTTCACCTTTTTGGTTGATTTCTTGTTTATGTATATATATAGATTGATTGTTATTTCATTTACATCCTGTTCACAACATAAATGCATGTCTAGTTCACAGTGCTGTTGAGTTTTCTCTAAAGATTAGGCAAATACATGTGTAACATTAGCTGATCATTTACTTGATACGAATTATGAAGTTGAGGTACTTATATCAAATTGTATAAGAAGACATTTACTGAGGATTTGTTCCGGATAAACTAGAGATGGTTTCTGGTGTAAACACAGACTACCGAAGCAAGACTATAATTTACATACCTATGTCTGATTTTACCTTGTTTTTGGATTTCAGCCAAAAAAATTTTTTGCAGTAGAGTGAACTGTGCTTTCGTGTATTATTTACAATACGGTTGGGCCATGGACCATCTAGGAAGTTGTCTGTTGGATTATTGGTCCCTAGACAAAGAATCCCAGGAAGATGACTACTTGTTTTAGACCCACAACTCAACATGGTGGCCGATTAGCGCCTATATGACTCGTTGTGGTGCCCCCAAATGTCCAATTCCTGAGGGCTCTTGTGACTTGTACTCATCCCTTTGCTGGTGCTAAGTCGTAGTTCATTGTCTTCTCCTCCATGCCTTCACTTTTCATCCTTCTAACTTAATGAATACGAGTACACGATACGTTGTTTTCTTTGTTTCCCGCTGCATTTATGTGCCTGCATCATTTTCCCTTTTATAGGAGGACATAACCTTATTATCTTAACAATCTTCTTTTTTCTTGTTTCCAATGTTAGTTAATATGCTTTAATGTGTGCCCTGTGAGACCTTTGGTTCTGACCTACCATGTCACTTGTAAGGAACACACGAGGCCCACCCACCAACCTCATCTGATGTTATTGTTTGATTCTATGCTATCTTTTTATGAAGAATAATGTTTCACTAAAGCTCTGCCAAGTTAATGAAAGGTTAATCACAGGTCAAGTGCACAAACCATTTTGTAAGGTATTTGAGCGTCTGAACTAGGTGATAGAAAAACGGTGAATTTGAACCTTAGAATGCATCTACTTATCAAATGATTTCAGGCTCTATGTAACATTTACAAAATGCATGTTGTGAAGGTATCTTCTCATGCTAACTGTAAGAAGCTATGGCAATGACTTTGATGGTTAGATTGTAACACTTCTAATGACATACAATTCTTCACGGGTTAATGTTGTAATCAATTTTTGGGGAAATGTAGGTAACGTTATGGATAGATCTCATTAATTCCGCACCTGCAAAGCACTATTTTTCTGATATGTTATTCCCGTAAAATATTGTTGCTATCAATTGGCATCCACCGGTATATCTATGATAGCCATTATATGAGGCAAAGTCAAACACAACTGTCAGCTGTTGGGATAACATAGTAACCTTATCCAACTTCAAACTAAACATTACCATGTGCTTCAGTTTAATGAGTACTATTTTAAATTCTTCATATGCCTTAACATTAAATTATTTTATAATTGTAAATTGTCTCATACATCCTGCATATGTTCTAAGTTTTCTGTAGAAGAATGGGTCTTCTTTTTATGGAAAATTACACGATATCAGTATCTTTGAGGTAAATCTACTGAGTAGTGATCTGAGGCTATTAATTTTGTGCAGATGAGTTTGTATGGCATCGGAGTTTCGGTTTTAATGCCTGGAGATGACATACCCACTTTCATTGCTCACCCAGCCCCAGTGGACAACCAATGACCTCAAAATGAGCGCAATGCAAAGCTCAAGGAGGACAAAACCGTGATTGGCCTTTGGCAGGATGCTGTAATTGTTGCTACTGATTTATGAGAGCAAAGTCAATACCATGAAGAGGCATTTACAAGCCTCTGATCTGAAGTTACCCCTTTTTTATTTTTTCCCATGAGCTGTTTACAACATGTGTACATAGATTTAGTTTTCATGAAATTCATGTTGCTTTAGTATTTTAGATCTTGGCAACGATGTCCCATTTTACTAGACTTGGCATATTCTTACGGATGCGTTGTGTTGGAGAATGTGAGGATGTGAGAGGCAAAACCTATCGAAAGCCCCCTCCGTTTTCATTCATTCCCTTTCCATCCTAACAAACTCATTTAGCAACCCAACCCAAATATCTTCTTTGTCATTTTTCACTTAGTCCCTTTCCATTTTTCCCCACAATCAACGGAGACAACACGACGTCTGAGCTCAGCGGCCAGACGATGACGTTTGACTCGGTGACGAAACCATAGACGGGGTTCGCGGAGACAGCTGGATTCCAAGCGAGATGAACGACCTATGTCGTCGCACGTACTCGAGGTTGCCGCCACCGTCCATTCCTTGGCCCGAGTTTTTTTTTTTGTTTTTTGATCAGCAAAAATAACAATTTTTATTCAACTCACAGCTAACGATCTTCGATAGAGATGAGACATAATAGGGAAGAAGAGGCAGATCTAACAGGCTACTAGAGTTACTAGAAAAGAGAAAAACAAGAGAACCCAATAACACAACTAAGACAAGAATAGATAACCTCAGGCATTAAGGGAATCTCTAAAACATATTAATGACATTGTCATCACAAACATTAGTAATGAACCCCATCGATTTTCAAATATCCAACAAACACTTAGCCTTCGATTTTACATAGAGAACGGAACAGAGTAATGTTCGAGGATTTGGCAATTAGAGGGAAGCCCCATCGGTTTGGCGTGTTGGGAAGCCCTTGACTACTGGTATGGAGTTGTCTGGAGCTTCACACGCTCCTGAGTTGTATGGAGTTGTCTACATTTTTTGCATAGACTCTTGTCGATGACTCCAACGTTTGTTAATTACCGGCGTTCAGTGTGATTGGTATTGCTCGTAATTCGGTCACTACACGCACCATTAGTACTAGTTTTCAGTTGGGAGGGATCTCGGGAGTAGACCTCGTCGACTTTGGATCGAGGGCCTTTCTACCGTCTTGTGAGGACCGGGAAGTCTGGTCGTCCATTTCGGCATATGATTGGAAGGCATTACGCCCCTTGTTTCTTTCTTTCTCTGACTATGTGCACCGGGTTCTATTTGGAGGTCGCCTTTTGTGGTTCGATGTCTTTGGTCTACCTATTGTGTGCTGGAATCACGATTCCATAGAGTCGATTGTTGGGAAGCTAGGTTTTCTCATCTCTATCTATCCCTTCTCATTGACTCCGTCCCAATCGTGTAGGGCCTTGGTACTTGTCCACGTCCAAGATGTTTCGGAAGGCAGTCAATTGGTTTCGACTAACGGTCCGGGTTTTTGCGCTGATGTGCTTCTAGAGCCGACGTTTGTGGATACCATTCCTTACCTTCCCCGGATTGGGGTGATAGCGTCGTGGTCAAGAAATGCTGAGAGGAATAGCCCTTTGGCCCCATCCTCCCGCTCGAGTCCTAATACCATTCGGCTTCCTACTAGAGCTGTTACTCTCCCATTCTCCCCGGTTGAGTAGTCTTCCCCTCGTCTTGCTGATATCAATGCTAGTGTTAAAGCTGGGTTCTTCGACACCAAGCAAGGCAGATGGGAAGATATGGCTTCAGATGGTCCTGAGTCGGACTCAACCTCTATTTCAGACCTTTATGACGTTCTAGATCAGGCTCTTGTTTTTCTCCTTGATTGGTCACCACCACCTCTTCAGGTTGACTTTGGCGACACCCTTCCTCAACTGGATATCTATTTTGGGTTCTTCACATCGTTGGTCGATAGACGCTTAGGGGAGAGCATTACCCACACTGTGACGAAGTTTGCTGAGAGTATTGGTGTCCGTTACGAGGTTCAGCTAAGGAAGACTTTAAAGAAGGTGGAAGCGGTCCTGAGCACTCACTATAATAGCGGGGTTCCCAATCCCATTGGAGTCACTTGATCTTGTTTATGCGTTACTTTTCCGTGTAATCATTACTTCGTTAATTTATTTATTTATTTCTCCTTGATCAAACAAAAATTGGACCCTACATTAAACTAAGTCAGCGTACATCACTGTAGATGCTATTATAGATTTTCATTTCAGGTGATATCAAAATGATAGAAATTCCAAAGTGGGTGTCAAAAGTGGACTTCTAATAATTTTGACACATAATATTGAATCCTTATCAACTTATATAAACTTGGAAATAAATGTTGGATCAATATTTATAGATGGCTGTCTTTTATTCCTATTGTGTGACTGCTGATGCAGATAGGCTAAGGTTGAGCAATTGTACGAGAAAACAATCCACAAATCCTTGAAAGATATTAGATGGCAAAATAGAGTAGAGGACATGGGTACAAGTTTATTTCTTTCTGCATTGTAGTCATGAATTGTATACGATAATTCATCTTTAATTCTCACCATTACAATTTCTTGACTTTTCGATTTTATACAGAAGAGACTTGGTTGAAACAAGTCAAATTAAAAGAGAAAAGAAAGCTTAAGAGACATTTATGCATGGGAGTAATTGGAGAAAACAATACCACTATTATATATTTTTCCATCCCCACAAACCACAATATTACATTGACAGAGAGGCCTCAACCCAAACTCCATCTACTTTCTTATGTATAACCAAAATAAATTGTATCACCAACCCCATAGTTCATCCATTACCTGTTCCCATATTTCAAACTGTATAAACAATACCAGTATATAAGTCCTGCTATGGTGCAGAAGCCGCCAAACCGTGATCCGGGTGTGATTCTGGAAGCAGAAATACAAGGATATCTAAGGCCATGGATAGAACATAAACTGGACATATTTAATATAAATGGATGCAACAGAGAAGCCAACAACAAAATTTAAGATTTAAAACCTCTTTTAAATTCTTACCCTTATCAACCTTGATCTCTATGAGTTCCTCGATGGGCTGGCGACATATTGGGCACTTATTTGACTGAAGCCTCAATGATTTTGCACATTCACTGCACATACACTGATAATGCAAAACTACTTTTCTTCACATGAGCTCAACAGTATTGGACATAAAATTAAGCATGGATTGCATACATATTTCGCTTGTAAATTTTCAATGGTTTTCAAATTGTAAACTAAGTCATCATCAATCGTCCCAACGGTTATTGTCCACTTCAAAAAAATCCTTTTTAGTTCTAAAAGTTGTGTCCAGCTCCCGCATTCAAAATGAAGGTATCATCTAAGCTATATGGTAAAAAAAATACAGGACATCTTCCTTAATTGCATCATATCTTGGCTCCATTTGGACTTTGTAAATCATAAGAAAGATTTCTTGATAATTCTATAATGTATATTCTGAATTAATTATTTTCATATTCTATCATACAGCCTACAGCTAGGATAAACAATCAAAATTTTGATTGATATGATCATACTATATACATTAGCCAATATACAGGATGATAAAAAGCACTGAAGTCAATTTTCTAAGCACAAGATTTGTTGAATTGCACGTAAAACTTGTCAGACTATTACGTTATCTGATTCTTACATGAATTTTTAAGCTAACTAATACAACATATTTTCCATATCTTTTGAATATCACCAAGAGGCTAAAAATACTTTCTACTGACCATAATGACTGCACTGACTCCTTCAGACAACAACAAGCTACAAACTGCCCTACCATGGGGCCAAGATTCCTTATTTTTCCCTCAGAGCTATAATCTAAGATTCTTAATATTTGCTAAGGCTGGCCAGGTTGGTCAATACGAGCACTATATCATGTGAGGTCCAGTGTTAGAATCCTAATGGGCTATGTTATTGGCCTTCGAAAGGAAACAAGTCGTTCTCAAACATCAAAATCGAAGATTTTCAGTCAGAAGAAATTTGTTTTTCATATTTCAAACTAATGACCACCCTCCTTGACCCAGTATATAGACCAGAATTCAACCAGCAATATTGTTGATTATACTTTGTTTTTCACATTTCAAACTAATGACCACCCTCTTCCTTCTTTGACCCCCCAAAAAACCACCAGTCAGACCAACAGAATTCCGCAAATAGTTGTTTCATATTTCTAACTATATATTAGTTAAAGAAAGGATTAATGCTCTTACCATATGTCGGCAAGGTAAAATAGCAGTATCCTTTGGCTCAGTCAAGCAAATCACACATTCCTTCCCTGGGTCAGTATCATTGAAGCCACCCTCATCGGAATTGGCAATTCCATATATCTCTCGTAGCTCATAGCGAACTCCATTAACCCACAAAATTTGCAATACCACTCTAACTAGAAAATTTGCATCATTATTTCTCACCAGGACAGCTTGAGTAATCTGCGCATGACGAGACATGGGTAAGTGAGATTGACTGGACTCTGCATCCTCTGAGGATGACGCCGAGCATGATTCTGCAGAGATAACAAGGGGGAAAACATCCCCATTTGCTGAGGGCTTTGACAGCTCATCCATGTCAAAAAACCCCAAATCAATGCCAGTTCCTGAAGGTTGACAGAATTTTTGGCCCAGTCCTTTCTTAAAGGGGATTCTCTTAGGCACATAGATTTCAGGGTAAAATGGAACAAAGGTGCAGTTGTCCGCTTCCTTGGCAAAGTAAAATATGGTGAAACTGTTCAAAGCTCAAACAAGGAAAACTGTCATTCATCTGAAGCATTTAGAGGTACCATTTGGCATATCAACACATAACAATTCAATCAATAAATGCAGAAAAATAAAAGAAATATGATTTAACAGCAACTTAAAGTGGGAGAGAAAAATATCATGCACCTAAAAATTCAGATAACATTCAAACAGTATGCTAACAACTATAAAACATGCAGCCTTCTCTTCCATGGGATTCAAGCTACCATATGAAGAATATGATATTTAGATTATTTATTTTCCACATGAGTATTATTAATAGAACCATGACTAATAGTCTTCTTATATGAATACATTTTGAACCCCGCTTTCAAAAGGTCCACACCTTGCACCATGACTCCAAAAAGAGTTCGCACCACAGAGTGCTTCGTGAATTAATAACTATGCAACCACCACCACACATTTATCAAACCATTTGCTACCATCATCACCACACTACCCTCATTAACACACTCATAGGCTCCATCATATGACCACAGCAAACCTCCCCTGCATTCTACAAGAGAGCCAATACACCACCATCAAAGCAGTACCACTACAAACAGTGAACAACCATAAGGTTCAAAACCCTTGTGCCATAACTGTCATTTCCACCACATTCCCCTATATAAGCATTACCCAAAGAGATGTATCTTAAATCCAAATGTGGAATCACTAAATTATTTGCAAATCTGAAACTACCTGTTTGTGAGGTCTTTGTACATGTACTATCAATAAAAATAGAGTCATAAAACAAATCTTAGAAAGCCCCATTTGATGAAAACAATGAAATTAATATTGCTATGACGAGCCTCTAAAGTGAGTATGTATATATATATATATATGACATTGGTATCATGAACCTAATCAAAAGTAGAATATTGTCAGATGTGATATTGGATATGGAAGTGCATAAGCATAACATTGTCAATGCAACTTATTGAGTTGGCATTCAAAACTGATTTGCTCACTGAATAGTTTGAAAAAAACAGCCATTTCAAGCATTATCTGTCTACTGCTACTAAGCCTAAAAGATCTAATCAAAGAATCTGCCTTAGTAATCAGCAAGGACCAAGGCCAAAGTGACCATCAAAAATAAACAATTTGTACATGAGTCAATAAGACAATCAACATCCACCATAGAGGCTACAATAAAGCTCACTGTACAATTCAAATTTGAGTTACTGGCCATCTGGCCAGCTCCTATAATCAAATACTTTCCCTTCCTAAAGACATGGAGTTTACAATGATGTACCAAAGATGTGAATTATAATTTCTTCACATCCTAAACTCAACACTTAACCAGTCAAAATTGCATTGATCCTCCAAGCATCTCAACATCATGTTCTCTTTCTAGGAAATTGTTTGCCAGTACCAGGAGATCAACGCTGATTCCTGAACGCTTACAAATAACTCAACCTATATACTAAAATCCCTACCATATATCTGCCAACTTGAGGCAAACTACTTCCAATGTAGACCATAAAACATAAGTAAATTAAATCACTATAGCCAGAAGTTTCTTCCTTCAGTGAGCCACAATAGCAGAAGTAGTTAATTTTTGGCGCACAAAAAAATAATTCGATTTTAATATTAACATTTTTGTTTCTAACAATCTCTTCAGTTAATTCTACTCCATTTATTCAGGGTTCCAAAGGCCTTGATTCCTAGTCAGGCACCGCAAATTTTATTTTACCTCTTTAGATGATATAAAATTTACAAATATAGAATTCATTGCAATCCTCCAAACAAAAACCAAGAAAGAGTCTAGAGCAACGGTTTTTTTTTTTTTCTTTCTGAAATGACATTGCATCAAGAAAGGCAAACCTCTACCAGCCCGTGATCCTTACACATGAAACCCACTGATAAACTTCACTTAAAAACAAAGAGATTGCTCAGCAAACTCACATTACCAACTAAAAATGACTCGTTTGATACTCTACTAATCAATAAAACCAAGAAAAACATTAAGCAGCACGAATCAGATAATCAGTAAAGCACATAATATATACCTGCCATCAACAAGGGCATCGAAGGTAAAAGAGACCAAATAGGAGTCCGAAGTGTTGCCATCCAAAGCAACCCTTATGGTATCCTTGTGGACATTCACGTCATTCTTAATCTTCTTAGCACTTTTGTGGTCGACATAGGGAGGGGGCGGCGCCTGCAAGGGCGGCGGAGGAGGGCGGAGGCCGAGGAACCCATTGTGCTGATGGGCGAAATGGGGGTGATGGAAATTGGGGTGAGCGCCGATCATCGGCGGGGGGGCCTAATTGAAGGGGGCAGGAGGGGAGGGCTGAAGAGGGTAAGGGTAAGGAGCGTTGGCAGCAAAGGCGTAGGAGGGCGGCGGCGGTCGAGGAAGAGACGGCGGCGCAATTGGGACGGAGGAAGGGGGAGGAAGAGGAAGAGGGATGTTGGGAGGAGAAGGAGAGGAAGGAACAGATGTGGGTATTGGTTGATTCGATTGTTGTGGGGCTGCCGGCACAATAGAGAGAGTATTGCCAGTCGGCGGCGGCGGCGGAGGGGGGAGAGGCTCGAGGAGAGAGGGGTTTTGGTGGTGGTGCTGCTGGTGGAGGTGGTGGTTGTGTCGTCTTCTGAATTTGGACAAGGAGTGACCCATTTGATTTGATTTGAGAGAGAGAGAGAGATTCAGGCGATGAGGAGGAGGAGGAGAAGGAATTGCCACGGTTTGTGAAATTCTGGTGTGGTCAACAAGCCTTTGGAAGCTTCGGAAACAGTGCTCATTTCTCCCTTGGAGAGCTGGCTCAAAAAGTCAATATTACTACAGGATTCAAAAGAAATTTTAAATGAGCAAAAGAAAACCATATCATCGGTCATGATCGATGTCGAAATGGAGGATGTGGTACCAAGTCTCCACTTGCATCAATACCTGAGTCATGTTAGAGTACGGGGATGTCGATGTTAATATTCGATTTCGGAGGTGAGACAATGATGTGTTGTAGGAGAAAGAAACGGTAATATGAGAATGAAACGATAATACGTCGATGCTGTTGTTAGACGGATGAAGTCGGAACCGATTTCTGATGCCCAGGACGATAATAGTGAGAACAAATCTCCCTTTCTCCTTCTCTTTCTTCGGATTAAATTGAAGGTTCCCGATTGAAATTAGGGTTGAGATGGTAATTTTGGACGTTGTTTGTGGGTGGGAGTAAAGAAAGTGAGGTTGATTGTGAAGGTTATTTAGGGTTAGGGTGTTCATCATTCTTTTTTATCCTTTTCTCTCTTTCTCTTGCAAAATTTATAGTTTTTCCGGTTGATTCCCTGTTGAAATTACAGTTGTGAGTTTAGGAGTACAGAATATAGAGAAGAATGTTAATGGTGATGATTTTTTAGGGTTATGGTATAGAGAAAGTTGAACTTTGAACATATATCGATTAAATATAAGAATAAAAAGCTACTTATAAAGGCTAGAGTTACACCCAACTAACAAGGATGACCTATTCGTTGTGGAAGCCCAACCCGATATAAGTGGCCCGTTTTGAAAACAAAATTTATATGGTAGCAGGGATGGTTCGGCCCACGACCCGTTTGTCACCTCTACACTGTGCTCTCCGGTCCATATGCAGATATCCAACCCTACACGTAAGGGGAGTGTTCAACTATATGTCCCACATTGAAAGTGTACGGACGAATTGACTACTTGATAAGCATACTGGTGCCTCCACCTATCGGTACGAGCTTTTGGGTTGGATAGTGCTTTAACATTTTATTATGATTTGATTACCTTTAATGGAGAGAGGGATGTTGATAGTAAGAGTTATTCAGGGTTAGAGTATTGTTTGAGGGTTTGGAGTATTTTAAAATATGATTAGGTGTATTTTGGGGTTAAGGGATATTTTACGGTTATAATACATTAAGGGTTTGCATATTGCTAGAGTATTTTGAAGTTTGTGGATATTTTAGGGTTTTAGTAAGGTTTAGGGTATGTTAGTGCTTTTCCATCATCCCAAAGAGACATTTCATGCTACAGGCTCTAAAAATGCAACTTCCCAACCTCAAAAACACGCATCACGACGAGCCATTCCACATCACACGTGCTCTTGTAACAAATTTGTAAGACAATTACACGGAAAAAATGACGGAAATAAAAGTACAAGAACACATAATTACATGTTTCACCAACAACGTTACTTAGTGATATTCTTTGTAGACGAACAGATTCAGAGATTCAGAGCACACAATATAACACAAAGTACGACGAAGTTACAACTGATATATATAAAATCCCTTTCAAGTACACACCACTAAATGTTCTAGGGAATACAAACAATATAGGATGACTTTCATATACAAACCACTAAATGTTTTACGAAATATGAACTAATGTAGTGCATGAGATTGGGATAATGAATGTAATTAGTTGATGGAATGATGTGTAATTCGTTGATGGAATGATGTGTAATTAGTTGGATTTTCCCATATTATAAAGACATTTTATAATTAATAAGGGGTAATATTGTAACAACAGATTATATTAACTCAAGAGCGTACCACTTGTCAATATCCGGACACATCTCCAATTTTTTTTGACAAATTCACTAATTTGTTCATTCCCGGGCATGTATGGGTAGCCGGCTAGGGCACATCGCCACTGTACATGGGCTCTGCTTCGTCGCCTAGCCAGGGAAGATAGAACACTATACTTGATTTTGATGGGGGGATTTTAACGAGATATTAGATCTGGCGGAGAAGAGGGGTTGTCCATACTACATTTCCTTTATGCGGGAATTCCGCCATACTTTAATGAACATGGTAGTTGAGGATCATCTGATGGAGGGCTATCAATTTACGTGGGCATGTGGAAAGGACCACAATACCATAATGAAAGTAAGGTTGGAGAGAGGGACAATGTCCAGGATGTTAGAGCCCAATTTCCACAGGCTCGGCTTTGAAATGTGGGGTATACCACCTCGGATCATATGCCCATCCTCCTTTAACTGGTGGACGGTCCGACTAGGGCTGCGCCGAGGCAGTTTAGATATGAGAACACATGGGTGGAGGATCCCATGTGTGGTTAATTGATTCAATATGAGTGGGGAAAACCGTAAGACATGCACATTAAACACCATATTAGACGGATTGGCCGATCTCTTGATGCATAGGGAAAATCGGTTTACAAGGATAATAGAAACAAAGTCCGTAGTTGCTAATAACAGTTTGGGGAGCTAAATGGTTATTAGGATTAAGAGGGGATCTGACAACGGCTAATAGTCTAAAAACAACATGAGGTGGCTCTATCTCGCTAAGAGGCCTTTTGGAAACAGAGGGTGAAGAAACATTGGCTAGCCGAGGTGACCGTAAAACGAAGTTTTTTCATGCGGCGGCTACCAAACGGAAAAGGCAGAATGGCATCCGTACCCTCGACATGGATGAGGGTTTTGAGGTGCAATGGGATACAAGGATGAAGGGACTGCTCTTGGATTACTTCAGGGAAATCTTAATCGTTAGAGAAGCGGACCTTCATGACCTCCTTATGCCGGTCCTTGAACTAATTTCGGGAGAATAGAACCAGAGTCTTACTACCCGGGTGGAGGATAAGGAGGTTCACCAAGCAATCTTGTAGATGAGACCATACAAGGCGCTGATCCTAGATGCTCAGAATCCTCTATTTTACTAACATTATTAGCTCATACTACAAAGAGAAATAAGTTTTGTGAGGGAGGCGGTGGAGAACGGGGCCATGGACGGTGAAATAATCAGTACGACCCTCGTATTAATCCCGAAGAAGTCTAGCTTGAGGAAGGTCACGGATCTTAGGCCAATTGCTTTATGCAATGTCATATTTCGAATTATGTCCAAGGTTCAGGCCAACTAGCTGAAACCCCCCATTGAGCCCCTGATTGCGATGATTTTGGGGTTTTTTGTGCTTAGACGAGCCATCCAGGATAACATCTTTATCTCATATGAAATAATTCACTCTCTCCGCCAACGCACCAATGGCTCTGAAGCTGGATATGATTAAGCCATACGACCGTGTGAAGTGGTTGTTTATATTGGCGATGATGTGAGCGTTTGGTTTTAGCCCACATTGAAGGACGTTGATCTTGGTTTGCCTTGAGTTCATGCGCTACTCGGTCAGCTCAGTGGGAAAGAAAATTGCTTCCTTTATAACTAGTCACGGTATCTGGTAAGGGGATCCTCTTTTCCCGTATATGTTCCTTTTTTGTATAGAAGGTTTATCCCGGATGTTGGGACAGGCAAAGTGGGTCGGTCATTTTCATGGGTGTTCAATTGCATCGGGAGTCCTATGGTATCATATATCTTTTTTATCGATGACTGCTACATTTCTGCCAAGCAGATCGAAAGGAGGCGGAACACCTACATAGCATCTTAACCTCGTTCGGGGAGCTGTCCAAATCAATAAGGAAAAATCACAGGGGTCCATGTATTTGGGAGTTCCGAATATGTTAGGTTGACGCAAGGGTTAGAGCCTACAATTCATTTGTGATTGGCCCTTACTTGGATCACCGTATTGGATGGCCGACTTCTCTCTATTGGGGTAAAGAGGTGATGATCTGGTCAGGTTTTTACAGGTTATCTTGATCCACGTGATGAGCATCTTCATACTCCAAAGGGGACCGTTGTCAAGATACATGTTGCATTCGCTAGGTTCTGGTGGGCGAGGACCCCCAAACAGGAAAATCGATTATTTGGTAAGATGAGACAATCTATGTAGGCCAAGAATGAAGGGGGGTTAGGATTCTGGGACATGGATGACATGAACTTAGCGCTGTTAGCGAAGATGGGGTGGCGAATTCTTTCAAAACTGGATAATTTGGTTTCTCGGGTTTTCAAGGTCAGGTACTTTCCGCACGATGACTTACTCACGACAAAGGTTGGTTTAAATCCCAACTACATTTGGTCGGGGTCAGGGAAACGTAGGAACTACTTCGACATGATCTGCGAAAGGCCATTGGAGATAGTATCAACCACTATGGTGATTGAGGTCCCCGGGTTTCTATAGTATGACCCCTGCATCCCTACTATCATCTATCTGTTATGAGGGTCTAGGAACTGGCTGTGGTTGAGGGGGTTGACTGGGACACCACCCGTTTGCATGTGTTACTGCCCTTTGGGATAGTCGAGGAGATTGTGCAGGTACCTCCTCCAAACCGGGGACTATAGGACAGATGGTATTGGACGCACAACACACGAGGCGTTTATTCCTGCAAGGAGAGGTACATGGAATTCGCTCGTATGAATGGCCGATAGGCACCTATAGGGGAGCCACGGTGTAGACGGAAACATGGGACCTTGATATCAAGCCTCTGATAATGGTCTTTTTATGGATGGCTCGCTTAGGGACATTGTTAGTGGTGGTAAATCTTCATAGACAAAATTTGTGCCTATTCTGCATATTTGCCCCATTTGTGGGACATGCTAGGAGTCGGTTTACCACTTGTTACTCCATTTTCCTTTTGCCCAGAAGGTGTGGTTTTGGTGCTTAGACGAGTATACCAATTACTTCAGAGCAGTGTTTTACGCACTGGTGGACTTTGGTTATGAACCAACAAGTCTTGCATGACGATGACTAGTGTGGG
This sequence comes from Erodium trifolium, assembly GCA_036897425.1. Lineage (NCBI taxonomy): Eukaryota > Viridiplantae > Streptophyta > Magnoliopsida > Geraniales > Geraniaceae > Erodium > Erodium trifolium. Next base: position 17,205 of record JAYMTN010000323.1, read on the forward strand.
ATATCTAGAAAGCGTGGAATGGACTGGTGTTGGATCAGACACAACCATCCTCAGTATCACTTGATGTTACTATTTGGAGTCACATCCACAACTAGCGCATAACACACACTAGACTGAACACCCCGACCCTACCTAGGACCCACCCTAGAGAGGCCCGTTGGTCCCCACCACTGCCATGATGGATGACGATCAATGTGGATGGGGCGGTCTTCTGGGATACGAATCAAATGGCTTAGAGCGTGATATACATGGATGATCATGGGATTGTTATGGATGGAAGAAATGGCCTCCTCTCGGGGTACACGGGGCGTAATTTGTGGAGACTACAACGATCCGTGAGGCTCTCAAGTGCAAGGTTGTAAAAAGCGCAATGCGTTAATCTGGCGGAGACTAATCGGGGACTAGACTGATTTAATTTTAAAATATTTTTAATTATTAATAAATATATATTACACAAATATAGT
>JAYMTN010000324.1:0-17659 GCA_036897425.1 Erodium trifolium
CTTACGTCCGAAATGACCCTCGGGGTCAAGTCTGGGTCCATTTAGATGAATATCCGAATTTTAAATTTATTTCCGTTTTCTGCCGGTTTGACCGACGTTGACCGGACGTGGTTCTTACAATCTACCTCATCCACGGTCACTTGGATCAGTCAGGTTTTAGTTATAGGCTCACCCTTTTCTTTTTGTTCAATCATCTACATCATATGTTACTCTTTCTAATTTCCTATTAACGAAATTCCATTTCATGATTAAAAACAAACTATATATTTGTCTATTAAAAATCAATTCTCCTAGGGTTGCCTCTTCAACTTGAAGGCACCATCAAGGACATATCCAGGGAAGGTTACTAATGCTCAACCGTGGGTAGGAGGGTAGTAAGGAGAGCCTTGTTTTTGTGGACGTATTCTGTCCGAGAATGTGCTACTCGTTGGGCGTTTCGTCTTAGGGGCGTCTGTGGTTTTGGTGTTGTCGGCGGTCGTTGAAGCAGTGTTTTGGTGTGATCCGATCACCAAAGCCTTGACCACCACAGGGACTTGGGCAAGCAGTTTTTACGTAAAATAAAAATGTCGAGCTGGTCGGACCTGACCTGCAAGATGGCCCGATCCATCCCAGACCGCGCCTGACCTGAGATCCGCCCTGTTTGTTTCGAGACCCTGACCCGGGCGATGCGCTGCGCTCTGATTCAGATCGACAGAAGGAGGACCCGGGTGGGTTGCTGTGAGCTCGACAGAAGGAGGACCCGGGTGGGTTGCTGTGAGCTTTGGGTTGGTTTTAAAACAAAAGGGCCTGACCTGAAGTTTGGGCTTGTGCAGAATTTGCTGCAGCCCACAGTTAAAAAAAAAAACCTTTTGTGCTATTTCAATTTCAAAGGAATAATCCAGAGAAACATACACGTGCTCCTAAAGGATTTCCAATTATTTTCGCTCATTCATTTTTATTTTATTTTTTCTAAACCTAACCTTCGTTCTCGTCCCCCAAACTAACCTATCTCGAACTAATTTCCAGAATCAAACACTCCAAAGGTAAATTGAAGCGAAACTCAATCTCGCAACTTTGCTCGCGAACGCGTTCGGTACTTAGGGTTACACTCCGACGGCCGGATTGCTCTGTCGCCTCCGCTCTTCCATCCTCGTTCTCGCGATCTGAGGTAAGTCTCACATATCGATTCCAGAATTTGCTGTTTCCTTCTCTGTTCCGTTTCAGTACTTATATTGACTGGGTTTGCACTAATTCTGTAAACGGATTTGTTGGATGAGAAATTAATTACCTAGGAATCGGATGCATAAGGAAACTGTTTTGCATCTCTATAATTGGGTTTTGTCTTACTTTGTATTTGTTGTGTACAGAAGAGATGGCAGTTGATACAAAGGATGAGGCTATGAAGAAGCTTGACTACTTCTCCCTTGTATCCAAAGTTTGCACCGAGCTCGAATCTCATCTGGGGTTTGGGGACAAGACCCTAGCTGAGTTTATCACTGAGATGGGACGGGAATGTGAGACGGTCGATGAGTTTGATGCTAAATTGAAGGAAAATGGCGCTGAGATGCCTGATTATTTTGTTCGAACTTTATTACACGTCATTCATGCCATTCTTCCTCCCCAGCCCAAGCCCGGCAAGGATTCTATGAAAATCGGTGCTGCCACTGAGGGTAAAGATACTAAATTTCCAGCTCTTGGGATTTCAGACAGTAAGGAGAGAGTCAAGGAACTGGAGAGGGAAATCGAAAATGAGAGAAGGGCTCGCGCCAAAGGCAGTGATGCAATAGAAGTTGAACATGAAGCACGTGATAGGCGCAGAGGCGGAGATAGAAATAGAGACTGGGGTAGAGATAGAGACAGAGATAAAGATAGAAGCGACAGGCACAGGAATAGGCATGACAGAGAAGGGAGGCATAGAGATAAAGAATATGATGAGGACGATCACATGAGAGATCCTGGAGGCAGGGGAAGACATGGAGGTAGAGAATATGATGAGGATGATAGCGCCAGAGATCGTGGTGGTAAGGGAAGGCATAGAGATCGACAAGACAAGTACAATAGTGATCGGCACAAAGAGGACAGACATGATAGAGAAGGTGGAGATGGGGGAACCCATAGAGATTCTAGGGATCCGAACGGGAGGCAGCAAACAGATGAGCCTGAACTGTACCAGGTTTATAAGGGTAGAGTATCCAGGGTGATGGATACGGGATGCTTTGTTCAGCTTACTGATTTTCGGGGGAAGGAGGGATTGGTACATGTTTCACAGATGGCCACTCGGAGAATTGGGAATGCTAAAGATGTGGTGAAGCGAGATCAAGAGGTTTTTGTCAAGGTCATTTCTGTGTCTGGTCAGAAGTTGAGTCTTTCATTGAGGGATGTTGATCAGAACACTGGAAAGGATCTGCTTCCACTGAAGAGGAGCTCGGAGGATGATGGTTTTAGGATGAACCCGTCTGGTTCAAAGGAAGGGCCTATGACTAGGACGGGTCTGTCTGGGATTAGGATCGTGGAGGAGGATGAAAATGTTCCATCACGCCGCCCGTTGAAGAGAATGAGTTCACCCGAGAGGTGGGAAGCCAAGCAGCTGATTGCTTCTGGGGTTCTAAGTGTCAGTGAATACCCGATGTATGATGAAGATGGGGATGGAATGCTCTATAAAGAAGAATGTGCAGAGGAGGAGCTTGAGATTGAGCTGAATGAGGACGAGCCTGCCTTTTTGCAAGGGCAGAGCAGATATTCTTTGGACATGTCACCTGTTAAGATATTTAAGAACCCTGAAGGGTCTCTGAGTCGTGCAGCTGCTCTTCAATCTGCTCTCATAAAGGAACGGAGAGAAGTTAAGGAACAGCAACAGCGGACTATGTTGGATTCTATTCCAAAAGATCTGAATCGTCCCTGGGAGGACCCTATGCCAGAGACAGGTGAGAGGCATCTTGCTCAGGAGCTAAGGGGAGTTGGTTTATCAGCCTATGACATGCCTGAGTGGAAGAAGGATGCTTTTGGAAAGGCCTTGACATTTGGACAGAGGTCAAAGCTCTCCCTTCAGGAGCAGAGGCAGAGCTTGCCAATCTACAAATTGAAGAAAGAGTTGGTTCAGGCCGTGCATGATAATCAAGTTCTGGTTGTTATTGGTGAGACTGGTTCAGGCAAGACGACTCAGGTGACACAGTATTTGGCTGAAGCAGGTTACACTACAAAAGGTAAGATCGGATGTACTCAGCCTCGTAGGGTGGCTGCCATGTCTGTGGCAAAGAGAGTGGCTGAAGAGTTTGGCTGTCGGTTAGGTGAGGAAGTTGGATATGCAATAAGGTTTGAGGATTGCACTGGACCAGATACTGTGATTAAATACATGACTGATGGTATGCTTCTTAGGGAGGTTCTAATTGACGAGAATCTTTCTCAATACTCTGTGATAATGCTTGACGAGGCTCATGAGAGGACAATCCACACTGATGTTCTCTTTGGATTGTTAAAGCAGCTGGTCCAACGTAGACCTGACCTCCGCTTGATTGTTACATCAGCTACTTTGGATGCAGAAAAATTTTCAGGGTATTTTTTTAATTGCAACATTTTCACCATTCCCGGGAGAACATTTCCTGTAGAGATACTGTACACCAAACAGCCAGAAAGTGATTACCTGGATGCATCTTTGATCACTGTCTTGCAAATTCACTTGACAGAACCTGAAGGGGACATACTTCTTTTCTTGACTGGCCAGGAGGAGATTGATTTTGCATGTCAGTCTTTGTATGAGAGGATGAAAGGGCTTGGTAAAAATGTCCCTGAACTGATTATCTTACCAGTCTATAGTGCCCTTCCTAGTGAAATGCAGTCTAGGATTTTTGACCCAGCTCCTCCAGGGAAGAGGAAAGTTGTTGTGGCAACCAATATTGCTGAAGCGTCCTTAACTATTGACGGGATTTTCTATGTGATTGATCCTGGGTTTGCAAAACAAAATGTTTATAATCCAAAGCAAGGGCTTGATTCACTGGTGATAACTCCAATTTCACAAGCATCAGCCAAGCAACGAGCTGGTCGGGCTGGGCGTACAGGACCTGGAAAATGTTACCGTCTCTACACTGAGAGTGCATATCGCAATGAGATGTCCCCAACATCAATTCCAGAAATCCAGAGGATAAATCTTGGGACAACTACACTTCAAATGAAAGCTATGGGGATAAATGATCTCTTATCCTTTGATTTTATGGATCCTCCTTCACCACAAGCTCTTATTTCTGCCATGGAACAATTGTACAGTCTTGGAGCTCTTGATGAGGAAGGGCTTCTGACAAAGTTGGGCAGGAAAATGGCTGAGTTCCCTCTGGATCCTCCCTTGTCTAAGATGCTTCTAGCCAGTGTAGATCTAGGATGCAGTGATGAAATTTTAACTATGATTTCAATGATTCAAACTGGCAACATTTTCTACCGGCCTAGGGAGAAACAAGCCCAAGCAGATCAGAAGAGAGCCAAGTTTTTCCAGCCCGAGGGTGACCATTTGACTTTACTTGCTGTCTACGAGGCTTGGAAGGCCAAGAATTTTGCTGGGCCATGGGGCTTTGAGAACTTTGTTCAGTCTCGGTCTTTGAGGAGGGCACAAGATGTGAGAAAGCAGCTCCTCTCTATTATGGACAAGTATGTTTTTCTACCTTCTCTTGCTTTAGTTTGGCTCAACTTCATTTTTGCTGCACTCATGGTAGTTCCTAACATGTTTTTGCTTTTAATGTGGCCGTTTCTTTTACTGTGTTTCCTTTAGTTTTTTGTATGTCATTACTCATCAGTTATTCCGTGTCCACTAACTAGAAAGTTGTTATCATTATGTTTTGTATTGTGCAGTGCATGTGCTATTGATTTTCTAATTTCAGATAGAGCTGATGCTAGTCTATAGTTGCTTACTTTGTCAAATAATTGTCACTGGTATTGTTGCTTCTGAATCTCGGTTGTATTTTAGAATCTCAATTTAGGTGCAAAGTCTTTTTATTATAGGGATAATTTCAAAAAGAGTACCGTGAGGCATTCACTTTTTGCAAATCGTAGCCCTCTTCTTCGATAATAGCAAAAAAGTGCCATGGATTTGTCTTTTTGTTGCACTTTGTATCAAATTATTTTAAAATGATGATTTTACCCTTGAAGTTTTAAAAATAACAAAAATCCAAAAATTTCTTCCTCAAAGAGGAAGAAAATTAAGGGAGCTGAAATTTTCAAGGGTAAAATTATCATTTTGAAACATTGATACAAAGTGCAACAAAAAGACGAGTTCATGACACTCTTTTTGCTATCATCAAGGAAGAGGGATACTGTTTGCAAAAAAAAAAAAATGAATACACGTGAACTTTTTTGCAATTACATCTATATTATAGCTCCTTTGTTTACATGGCCTCATACTAGCAAAGTGACTTGAGTATGATAGCGATTTGTAGTAATTGTTCTCCCGCACCTTCACCCAGTTGCTAACATGATTGGTGATCCTGCATTTTAGGTATAAATTGGATGTTGTGAGTGCTGGAAAGAACTTCACTAAGATAAGGAAGGCGATCACTGCTGGATTCTTTTTCCATGCTGCGAGAAAAGCCCCACAAGAGGGTTATAGACCCCTGGTCGAGAACCAGCCAGTTTATATCCACCCAAGCAGTGCACTTTTCCAGAGACAACCAGATTGGGTCATCTACCATGAGCTGGTCATGACAACAAAAGAGTACATGCGTGAAGTCACTGTTATAGATCCCAAGTGGCTTGTGGAATCAGCTCCGAGATTCTTCAAAGTATCAGATCCAACTAAGATGAGCAAGCGCAAGAGGCAAGAACGCATCGAACCACTTTATGACAGATATCATGAGCCTAACTCTTGGCGTCTGAGTAAACGGAGAGCTTGATCTGTATTTGGAGTGGCTTTCATTGTTTCTGGATGTTTTCATGCTGTTGTAGTTGTAGATGCTGTTTCTGTACATTTTGAAGTGATTTTGTTATGAACATCTATGACGAGTAGTAGTCACAAAGTACTTATCAAATGGTGAATGGATTCTCATCTTTTACCGAACAAAACTTGTTTTCTATCGTTCATAAGAATGGTGAGATTATAATAAACATACGAACACAGGGCACATGTTGAGTGTGCTTGGTTTTGTATTTTCAAAGACTGCCGCGGAATATTACATTGGTTGATTCCATAGGTAACATCGGCATATTGAAAGCATCGTGTAAGTAACAAACTCCACAAACATGCGCCCTTTGAACCAGAAATTAAGGTCTCTATCGCCTAATGCAGACAAGAAGCAAACAAACTCTTCGGGGAATCCTAGGTCTATTCCTGTTAACCAACATGTCTACTCTCAACTGTTTCTGCCACTCTTATCACAAACACACACACAAAAACAGAATGTCTTCAATTGACATTTTTGTTTCTTTTGCACTCACCACTTATCATCTCAACATTCCATTCCTACCTATATGCTATCTGCCAATAAGTTATGTCTAATATGATATCAGAATTTGGTGATTGTAGATCTTTACTCTCACGAACCAAATATCAATCTGTTATTCTTCTACATCACATGACATGGATCGTATCAACACTTAGAAAACAATCTTGTATTAGTTTGAGTTTTTAGATAGACATAGTTCTACGCTATCTGGTTGTGATTTGATCATTTTCAGATGTGAGACTCCGCACGTTAATATGTTGACCCATGAAGATGCAAATCCTCCATCATCAAGCACAGAGTTTTTGAAACAGTTATGGACAAATAATATGTTTAAACAGTTATGTACATTCCTATGGGAAGTGAAACAGTTAAAGACTAATTAACCAGAGGACAGTGACCATAGCTCAATCCTGAATTTACAACCGGCAGTGCGAGGACAAAACTAGATTAAAAAAAACTCATAAAACTGTGTTTTGTATCATTAGGCTGGAGCTGGAATCAGAGTGTGGACATGTAGATATGGGTCTTGAACAGCATAGAAAACCATTGGTTTCATCGACCTCTTTGTCTTCAACCTTAAACTAACTGTAATAAAAATAATACCCAAATCAGCCAATCATATTTGTATATAAAGGGATTCAAGACACAAGCTGTACAACAACAAGGTCATTGGTCAATAGCCCACAGAGAAAGAAAGATAAAAGCAGCCACAAGAATGGAGATGATGATGATCAAGACAGAAGCAAGCATGGGAAGGCGCCGGATCTGCAACGCAGACACCGCACCTCAGGCAACAAGGCCCGTCAAGAGGCGCCGGAGAGACCCACTTCCAGCTCAGCTGCAAGTCCCTGACCAGACTTCTCCCACCACCACCACCACTGTCAAGAGGAGCTCAAGGTTTCGGGGTGTCAGCAGGTTCGGACATGAATAAACTTGATCTCACTCATTTCCTTGATTTCCCCAAACCTCCTTAACTAAACCAAAACTTGTTGAATGATACACAGGCACAGGTGGACTGGTCGGTATGAAGCTCACTTGTGGGACAAGCTTTCATGGAATGTCACACAAAAGAAGAAAGGCAAACAAGTTTACCTCGGTCTGCATCTCTTCCATCCCAACCCAAACTCTTACTATTTTCTTACAACCTCTGCTGATTCTCATATGTTTGATTCTAATTACTCTCAGGCGCCTACGACGAGGAAGAGTCCGCTGCAAGAGCTTATGACTTAGCTGCACTCAAATATTGGGGAACTTCAACCTTCACCAATTTTCCGGTACATAACAATTCTAATATCAATCAATTTATATGAATTTCTTGTAAAAATGCAATCTTTTCATCATTTTCTAACACCCTTTTGAAACTTATACAGATAACCGATTACGAGAAAGAAATCGAGATCATGCAAACCGTGACAAAAGAGGAGTACTTGGCCTCTCTAAGAAGGTACTGATACAAACATATGTACATATGATTTAATAAATATATTGTCCAGATGACCAACTCAACTAAAAGCTAAAACTGATAGTTGAAAGCCCAATTATAGTTATATTTTAACAGTCTGTGATTCACTCGTAATCTCAGAAAGAGCAGTGGCTTCTCAAGAGGTGTATCCAAGTACAGAGGAGTCGCAAGGCACCATCACAACGGCAGATGGGAAGCAAGGATCGGGAGGGTTTTCGGAAACAAGTACCTCTACCTTGGAACCTACGGTAAGTACTAAAACTCAAACCAAAACCCAACACACAAAACAATCAATTGTTGTGATGACTTGATCGAGCTCATCTTCACTAAACTATTGTCACTCTCAATGGATCAGGTACTCAAGAAGAAGCTGCACGAGCTTACGACATAGCTGCAATTGAGTACAGAGGAATCAACGCTGTGACCAACTTCGACTTGAGCACTTACATCAGATGGTTGAAACCAGAAGCAGCCATGGCAGCTGAGGAGCTACCATCACCATCAGTCATGGATCATCCCGAGAAATCGAGCATGTACTTCCCGAGAGACGAAACCAACGCTTCCTTTTTTCAATCCAACGCTTTCACAGGCAGTGTACAAATCCAATTCCCTCAGAGTCAAGAGCCTCTGGTGTTCCAAAGCAAAGCGCAGCTGAAGAAGTCCTCATCATCGTCTTCGTCCTCGTCATCATCATCACCTACTGCACTAGGCCTCCTTCTCCGGTCATCGGTGTTCAGAGACTTGGTTGAGAAGAACTCGAATGTGTCGGAAGATGAGAGCACCGACGGGGAAGAGTCCAAGAACCGGATTCAGAGCAATGGCAGTGATGATGAGTTCGGAGGGATGTTTTACGATGTAATTGGTGGCGGCTTAGTGCTTGAAGACAGAGAGCTACAGTTCATACTGTGAATATTCATTTTGTTAGTATAGTTATGCCATGGAATGGAACAAACATAGTGTGATGAAGTAAATAAAAATGCCATTTCTGAGAGTGAAAATGAACTTTGGTGCTTCAAAGTCAAAGCTGTAGCCTAGCAGACAAATGTCATAGGAAAATATGCTGAAATTTGGCAGTATCGATGGAAATTTGGAAGGTCTGAAGGGGACGTTTTGTACATGTACACTGGTGAACAAAACATGTAGGTACTAGAATATTAATGTGGAGAAAATAATAATCAAATCAAACCTATTTTGCAAGTGAAGTTAATCGACTATTGTCAATTTTGATGACCTAATCAAATTTATCGACCATCAAAAGATATTAACTTAATTTAATTATTTTGTCGTTAGATAAAGTTGATTTGATTTATGTTTAGTTTGATACAAGAGTCTCACAAACTGAAAATAGGGTTGCTCCTCTCTTCATATTGTCGTCGCCCAAAACCCTCTGACTGTTACCGCTGTCCAACTCTTACTATGCCAAGTTCCTCCTCCTCCTCCTCCCATGCTGCTGTCGGTGACACTAACTCCTCGATTTCCTCTTCACGGAGGATCCCCACCACGATGCTCACCAAATTGCATGTAGGCACAACGGTCTTGCGACGGGGCAGTCCATCATAGATCTGAAAAGGCTCCTCGTCGCAGATCCCTCCGCAACCATGAAGGCACAACAACCTCTCTCTGACCAGCGAACGGTCCGGTCCCCGCCCAGGATGCCCCATTCATCCTTTCTTTCCGGTGCAATGCTCCTATCGGTGCATCGCCGCTTTCCAGCCATACCACGGGCCATCACAAGGCCGGGACCACTACTCCCGGTTGTTTCATCGAGTTCCCGACATGTTGAGGCCGTCCAAGACTAGCTCGGGGATTTTATCCTCGAGGACGATACAGACAATGAGGATGTCGGGGTGGTGGTCCCTAATGAAGCTGTCCCAACAACATCCGATGACTGGTATCATCACTCGCTGGCCAGGCAGATTGTGGTAGACATTGCATGCAACCCAAGAGCTCTTTGTGGCGTCATGATCTAACGATGGAAGGTCTCGATTTTGGAGGTCTAGTGCCTCTCCAAGGAGGTGGTGGAGTTCCATTTTTCGTCTAGTCAGGCGATGGAGAGTATCCGTCATTGGGGCCCGTGGGGCTCTAGCAGATACCCGCTGATTCGGGTACCCCTTCTACTTTGCATGCAATCGAGTAGTATCCCATTTCGATTCATGTAGATCGGGGTATGAGCGTACATTGTCCCGGGAGATGCTCATAACACCTGTTTGATCCCTCTTGGCTAACACTAGGAACTGAAGTGTTTTCGGCACCGTTGCCGCTACTTCGCCGGTGGGATGATTACCTCTGGTTCTGGGTTAGTCTGGACGTCGATAGGCCGCTCTGTCGGAGGATCCGTCTCCGCTTCCCAGGTCACCTAGAGCCTACGACTGCAGGTCTCCAATATGAGAGGCTACCAAGATTTTGTGTCCGTTATGGGAGACTTAACCATCAGATCAGATCATGTCAGGATCGTATCCCGGGAATGGGCCGGGAGGAGGCTTGGTACGATGATTCCCTCCGAGTTCTGATGGGTATTAATACCGAGCAGCTTCTCAGGACGGAGTGGGGGGCACCCCGGGAACAACGGGTGCTCCCGATTGATGAACTACTGACCTCCCTCACTTTGGAGGTCGAGGGGGACAACCTATAGGGAAATAGGATTCCTCTCCCTCCCCTAGGATTTCCAGCACTTCTCGGGATGGGGGAGCCTATTTCGAAGACTTGTGATCTGGCTAAGGAGCGTCCCGAGAGGATGACTCTAGGGTTTCAGTGGGCACATCCCAGATCGTTAGGTGGGACACGCGAGATTGCAAAAACCAATGATTTGGATAACGTGGCCCAAACTGATGATCGGGGTGTGTAAGGAGGAGAGCACATCAACACCAGTAGGAGCCTCGCACAGTCACTGTCATCTTCTTTGGAGCATCCACAGGCGGACGATGAGCCCTCTCTTCGAATGGGAAAGTAGAAAGAGCCTCGAGAGCAGCGGGTGGTTTAGAACCCAAGAAGTCAAAGGTCCTAAAGACAAAGGGGCGTAATAAGTCGGGTCAGTTCTATACTATACCAGTTGAAGCGGGCACTCGACTTCTCTAATGTTCCCATCCCAACCCGTCGGCTTCTAGATGAAGAGAAGGACGACTTCCAAGGGACGGGGTGGTAGATGATTGGTGGCCTACCCCCATGACCCGGGACCAAGTTCAATTGGATGTTATCGACAAAACAAGGGAGCACCCCATATTTCTTTTTCTGTTTAGTTATCTACTGCAAATCTATTTTTTATTTATTTTTGGATTTATGTTTGATTGATGGTAGACGTTGGAACTTTTTATGTTTGTTTAAGATAGAAATTAGATAATTTCTACGGGTCGAAGAGCGTCAGGTCACCTACGGAAGTCTTGGACATATTCTAGAACCTATGGTCTTTGACCTGGTTTATTATATTATTGGTTGGCAAGATTAATAGAATTCCCGTCGACTGTTTCAAAAATTAGTTGTTTCGATTTAATTATTAAACTATTTCAATTAATTACCAAACATAATATAAAATTCATGTTAGATTAATTTATTAAGCGTACATTACTTTTAAGTTACACGGATAATACATGTATTTTAATCTATAATATTATATTATATTCTGAGAATACAATTATTATATACATACTCGAGTACAGTCAGTTTTCCAAAAAAGAGACGAAAATACATATGACAGTAACATTATTATTTTGCAATTTAAATACAAAATATGAAATCTAACCTCACAACAGAATTAATAATTTAAATAAAAAAAATACATATTTTGCTGGTGTGCATCAAGCCTATTGCTGAATAGGCATTTATGAATGGAAGATGAGATGGAGGAAATGATTTACAGCAAAAAGCCATATGATTATTTCTAGTAACAGAACAGTAAAGCAATTAAAAAATGAAGACCACACTGTCATGAACTCTAGACTTCTGGTTTTGGGCAACACATTCAGAAATCCACATTAGATTCCTGATCTCTTGCTCCTTCAACCTCATGTATCCAAAAAATACAGCATAGTGGAACTGCAATAAACAAGGTAAGCTTTTTAATAAAATACAGCATATGGGGATCTTTGAAAACAAAATTGAGGTAAAAGTAAGGGGAAACATTATTTACACCCCCTTGACAAAACTTTGATTTTTAAAAACACATGGTAATGGCAAGTTTTTGATAAAATACACGCCGTAATTTTTTTCAATAAATAACCGTATACCACTTTTTTTTTCTTTCAAAAACCTGCTGTGGGTTTTTGATGTGTTCCTGTAATTGCTCACATATTTAATGTGTTTTTGAAAATCAAAGGTCGTCACAGGTGTGTTATCGAAATTACCCCGAAAAGTAATGGCATATATAGTGGATATATTATTCCGTTCATTTACTGAAATACAAACCTGTTGTTCATAAGCTAGACAAAGCCTCTTCACCTCCTCTTCATAGAATGCCTTGTCCAGCATCTGGCTCTCTCCATATGATAACTTTGAAAAGATTGACTGGTATGGAGGATATTTTTCCATTACAGCACGGACCTGCAATACCAACAGCAACATGGATGAGGACTATAAACAACAGCACCGGTTTATTATAAGCACACACACACACACACCTGATCTATGTCCTCGCAGATAGCAAGTTCTTCATGTCCATAGGGGTAACTGTTTATCATAAGCAGACCAAGGTCAAAGAAAGATAACTGGAAATATCAAAAATGCACTTCAAGAAAAGAGCTTACAGTAAACCAAAACTGGAGTACAATTTCCTGCGGTCATCTCGGGTAAGCTCAGTCCCAATACTGCACAACAAGCATCAATGAGAATAGCAGAAACAAAACTTGTCATTTGGGGGGCCAAGTTCCTATAAATCTGTCAAGAAAGATCTATAAAAACATAAATGGGAGATTTTAAGTCACCTATTTATGGTAATGTTGACAGCTCTTCTGTCAGCCTCAAAGGAGAGCAGGTCAGACATGATCTCAGCAGTGGCACCACCAAGTTTCTATAAAAAGTACCGTGTTAAACCTTTTAGGAAGATGGGAAGAAAGGAAATTCAGATGGACTCAGTAAGAAAGATATCGTTCTTTCAATTCAGCAATGAAGCCTTACCTGGCAAAACTTATAAAAATCCTCAAGATATGCCTTGTAAAGGGTGTTCCTCATAATTTCTATGTTCATGTCATCCAAGTCCTACAAAAAAAGCAACTGTGTGGTTATAAAGCAAAACAATTATACTCAGCAACTAGAATACTATTTAAGCATTCCATGGTAAAAAAAATTATAACTAATAGCAATGAAACGTATATGATAACGTTAGTATATCCTATGTATATACTACTCGGTATCAGAAACCAATTAGTGCAACCTTTGTGTCTACGACACAGCAGAAAAAAAAGGCAAAAAGCATAAGCATCTGTCTCATTGTTCTGTATTATATGCTCACTTTGAAACTACGAAATTCAAACTATACTGTAAAAGAACTTGTGGATAACATCTTGAGATATAATTCAGAGATGTCTGCATCTGAGATATATTAGATGCATATGCATTCCAAATATTTAAGAGAAAGTAGAATAGAGGTGAGCAAAACACTAGTTAGAACTCAGTACCTCAGATGTAATGCACTCAGAGAAGTATGGAGCCAATGGTGTATCAACAAGCACCAACCTATATAGCTCACGCATGTTTTGAGCAACTGCCAGGGTTGCAATGCTGATAGAAAAAGGAAATTAGAATGAACCGTTAAAGAAATTCTATGGCATAATATAGAAAGGTCAAACTACCTGTCAAACATGCCCAATGGATGGCACTTCTCTAATAGTTCCTGAACATCTCTCTCACGCAAGGTTCCAGTAACAATCAGGACAACATTGTCTATCATGTGCCCGTATCTGTAAAAAATGACACAGTACAATTCCCATAAATCATGAATCTTTCTTTCTGTTATTGATACATTAAGTCCATAGTATGACAAATTGGCTTTCTTAAATTCTAGTGTAGGAAAGAGTTGGCCGTTTACTGAAAAAATCGAGCCTAACCATGAGGATAATATTTGTAAGAGCATTATGTTTCTAACCATACATTTTCATACATCTATACAATTTACTTTGTACTAATCCCCATTCCCCATACTGTGCAGTCTGCAGTATTTTAAAATTTTGTTGTTGACATTCATTCATTTTTTTTCTTATAACATTATTCCACAAATTAGAAGAAACCTATGACACTTCTGTACATGGAGACTATTTTACAGGTTCTAAATACATACTCAAATAAGTTAACAGTATTTTTATCAGGAACTTTTTGGGTATGACATTGAAGTCAAATATATTGAAGTTGAATAACTGAAAATATCTGAAGCCCTAATATATGTAAAGGTCAGTATTATTACAATGCATCTGAAAACTGAAAATATCTGATGACCTATGTAAAGCTCAGTGTTATTACAGTGCATTTAAAAACTGAAACTGAGGACATAGTTGAAAGTTGAACTTAAATAATCAGTTAAAAAATGAACCTTAAATACTGTTTACATTGTGGTTATTATATGTAAATTGGGCAATTATGTTTATATTCTTCATTTTAAAATTGATTATGATCTAATTGAAGCTGTTAGCATGCATATTTATAAAAATAAAATTATATTTAATATTTTAAATTGTAAGCAACACCTATGTACATGTGCTAGTAACGCTGATAAGGAAAAAAAATCTTTCTCCTATTTGCCATGGCAATGAAGAATCAAATTACATAACCGTATTCCTTAAAAATATAACTTGAGTAAGAAGCTCTACATTAGGAATGACTTGTTTTTATTTTTCATTTAAAGCATAACTTGAATAAATAGTATATGTCAATAACAATGCAAGATAATCAAGAATATATATGAACAATTAAAACAATTATGGAGTGAGTAAAATCCACATACGTGATATATTCTAAGAAGGTTGACAATGGCTCTGTTGCCTGGCATAACATGTTCTTATACTCATCAACCAGTTTAAGAGTGCACTTCTCCACAATTGTAGTAGTATGCAATGGGGAAGGTTCTGCAAACATATTTACATACACCAATAAGCAAGCATATTTCCAACCTTCAGTATATTGAGTGCACGTTGAAAGTCCAATCCTCACTATGTTTCTAATGCATTGAACATAAACCAAGCAAATAGACCGCAGCTAAACAACACACTAGAAGTCAGGTAGTAATCCATAACCAGTGCTAGCAACATCAAGAAATGGTAGTTCCACATTTTGTGTTTTGGCGAGAGCTGCCTATTTCTCTTCTTCCTTTTAAGGATCACTCGAAATCTCCATCAATCCAACCCTTTTTATCTTCTTTATAACAAGTAGTTGAGTTTTGTGAAAGAATATAGCCTAATGAGCCAATTTTAACAACTACATATCTAAGACATCCTTTTTGCTCATTATTATCTTAACACTCTACATTCTGGCTCTATATTCTTAATGCCTCTCACCATCTCTCAGACAAAATTGAGCATATCCACCCTTTTCAATGTATATAAGCACAGGTTATTTGCATCTCAACATGGGTCTCGACCCTCAAAAAGGGGTCAGTATTCTTCAATATGAAAAGTGCACCATATTATACTTTTCGGTATTTTCAAAACAAACAGATACTTGGATCTTAAGTTAGAATACCCTCATCGTACCCCGTCGATAAGATCCAGACCAAACTACTCTTCCAAATAATCTATTATCCTGATGCTCTTAGACCCACCAAAAGAAATGACAAAACACAAAATTGGACATGTTCATTTATCGTTATCCAATCAAACACATCTGAAGTTTTGAGCTCAAATCTACACGATATAAGAATGCCAGATCGCACACAGTCACAGAACATCACATACATTTCATTGAAAACTTAGCACGTCAATTTGCTCAGCTCATACAAAATTCACCACTTTTACGACAGTCAAAGATCCAAAATTACACCATACCCTCCTCAATTCACTTTGTAAACAAACGGAAACACAAATAAAAACGAGCTATTTAGATCGAATTGAGCAGAAAAAAGAAAGGAAACGCACCGTTCTGGAGGTAGGGGCCGTACTCGGTGGCGGAGAGGTGCATCTTGATGTCGTCGAGGGTCTCGCACTGGCAGAGATTGTTGTAATCGGAGGCGGTGAGGAGACCGGCCCTGTGTCCCCTGACGATGGCTTCCAGGAAGCCGCCATGGATGTTGAATGTCATAGCTTCGAATCCGTACATTTTCTCAGAATCTGGGTACCGATCGACGAGAGGCGCCTTGAGGATCGCAGGTTTGGGGATGGAGGGAAGGAGAAAGGGTGTGTTTTGTCGTATCGTGTCCAGAACCACATGAACAAACTGATCTTTGTTGCTCAAGGTGCGAGTGCATTTACCATTTCACCCTTTTCTGTGGGTTGGGCTATTTTCAGGGCCGAATTGGGCCCAGAATAAGGAATACTGACACACAGGGGGTGGACTCTTTCGTGTGGTGAGAGTATAAATTTAAATAAAAAATAAACGGAATAAAAAAGATAAGGTAGCTCTCAATTAAATATCTTATATAGTCAAATCTGCTATATTCAATTCCATAACTTTTTTCTTTCAAAAAAAAAATTCCATAACTTTTAGTTGAATTTGTCATATCTGTAATGAACATGATCCCTGAAAAGATATAATACTACATGGGATGGGAGTAAAGTAGTAGAATCAAATCTTACAATTACAAGTGAAAAGTGTGAGTACAGTGTGGCAACTTCAATGAAAACATCACTCATATATACTTTATTTTTATTTTCAATATTTCGGTGGAGAGAGAACAAAATTGCAAAAAGGTCCAACTAATTTGGGACACGATTTGTGTCACAAAATGCATATATCCTGAAAAGATTTTGCCATAGGGTTTTTTTTTAAACGGACAACGAGGAATTATAATATTAGTGTCAGTCAAAACATATAAGTAGGGTTATAAGCTCTGGGAATCAGAATAAAATCGAGCCTCTCGTAGATAATCCGACAGTCTTGGACCCATTGAAGTAATCAAGTTTTCATCTTAGACAAAGATAAAAATCCCTACGTCCTATCCTGAACTAGAAAAAAAATAACTGAAAACAACTGAAACAAAATGCATCAAACCAAAACAGGAAAAGCAGGAAAAAAAATCCTTGGTGGAGACATGCTCCCCCAAGACACAACAAGCAGGACCGGTTCTGGATCGTGAGGGATAGGCCACCAACCTTCTACCCCTATGCTCGCTGGCAACTCATGGCCCCTAGCGGAGCCTTTTTGTAGCCCACGCATGATCAACGTCATCTCCTTCTTCAACGACGAATCGGTCCCTAATGTCCTTCAGAGCCCCCGCAAACGAGGGGATGAGTAGGAGTGGTTGCCCCGGCCTAGAAACGACCCTCTGTTGCACCGATGGAGATCGGTGAGGCGAGAGCAGCGGCGGGGATCGGTGAGGCGGGAGCAACGATGTTGCTGCACTGTGGATCTGACCCTTCATGATGGATCCGGGGAGATGCAACGACGGCGGGATTCCCTAGCTTAGGAGTTGTCATGGTGGTGGCTGGAGGCCCGATCGGAGAGGGACAACAGGATCGCGACAAGATGGAAAAAATCAGCGAGGGGGTGGCGGGGTGATTGTGACCGCACGAGACGAGGACGAGGAAGAGACGGAAAGGGCTTGGTTGGCCATGAAGGTATGCGACTATAAAGGAGATAGAGAAAAAAAGAGGTGAAAATCTAGTAGGGAGTCCTTGAGACTTTTTTTTGTATCTGCAATAAGTTAATTATGTTATATGTATTT
>JAYMTN010000325.1:0-17659 GCA_036897425.1 Erodium trifolium
GGGCCACCGACTGGTGCTTCGACGGACCGGCGGTGTTCTCGAAGGTTATGTCCCTTGCTAGGAAGCCCTCCCCTACAACAGCTGCACGAGGGTAAAAAGGTAAATTCACATGGGTTGAAAAAGACATAAATATGTAAGGTAGTAAAACATGTGCATTGTCGGGTTCTTTCCGCAGTTCTAATTAGAATGGAGAATCGCAGTAATGTAGGGCCATAAAAATGAACATGGGTCGATTTCAATTGCCGATGCTTAGAAGTGGATTTGAATCATTTTTTCCGTCAATGAAAACGTGTCACATGGTACGAAATTGAAAAAGAAAAATCCTACTTCAACGTTTTTTGAAAAATAAATGTTATTTACATAATAGAATAAAGTCGTAAAATTATTAAAATCATTTTAATCGTAGAAAGAACCGACATCAGAATTCTACACAACGTAAATAGACCAAATCATGAGGAATTTATTCTGTGAAGACACTTTTCAAAACGTGACATGGTCATGGAAGGAACTCTACAATCAAATGCTCTAGTAAAGCCACTTATTGTGTGTGTTCGAAGATGATTAGAAAATGACATCACTTTTAAAACAGACAACATTTTCCATGTCACAACACGTGCACATGTGGTCGGTACATCGTACTTTTAGAACTCTTGCTCTTGTTCCCGACTCAGATCCTCTTCACGAGACGAAGATTGGATCATCCATTGTTTAAAAATAGCAAGTTACGAAGCGTGAAACACTTGCAGAGTTGATTAGTAATAGGAAGTACATTTTCTTACAGCAGAGCGAAAATCACGGGCAGATAAGGTTCTGGACCACGATGACTTAACTGAGGTGGTCCCATCTGTGTCCGGAAACAGTTGTGGACCAAACTGAGGTGGTCCCACCTGTGTCCAAAACAGTTGTGGGCCCCAAATCTATCCGAGATTAGTGCGATATGATTCGCCAGCTATGTGTCCCTTTTACTAGTTCATGCAAAGTTGTGCCATGTGATTAAAAAATGTTCCTTTTTAGTAAAAGTGGAGTTAGTGAGAGTGTTGATACGATGTCGTACGTACCGACTGTGGCGGAATGGAAGGTGGTGGTGCCGTCGACGACGTTCCGACTGGCGGTGATGATGGTGTTGTCTCGTCCGTCTCCGACGAACATGAGGTTCTTCTTCTTTTTCGTGACCTCAACGTTCTCTCTGTACACTCCGGCTTTGATCTTTATCACGTACCTCTTTTTGCTCTTCTCCGGCGCCGCCTCCACCGCCTCTGTCACCGTCGTGTAGTTCCCGCTCCCGTCGGCGGCCACCACGGCGTCAGGAGATAGAGCCTCCTCGAGGAGCACCCTCCTGTCCCTACCTGACAGCCAGTGGGGCCACTCCTGGGTCTCTCCGAGCTGTCGTTTTTGTGTTTTCCTGTCGTTTTGGATATCGGTGTCGGTCATGTTTTTTATCATCGCCAGCGCGTTGCTGCACATGCGCTCCACGTAGACCTGACCCCTCTGCAGCATTTGTCTCACGCGCTTGTCGGCGCGTCCGTGTGAGAATCCGTCGAGGCAGGTCTCCTGGTTCGTCATGGCGGCGCTCATCAGGGTCTTGAGGTCGTCGGCGTGTTGGGTCAGCGACTTCTTCGCAGGATACTGCCGGAGGTCGTCTCCGGCGCGGCGGAGGTCGTCGAGGGTCTCGTCGATCGTCTCGAGACAGTCGTGCAGCGCGTCCTTCTCACGCTTCGTCAGCCTCAACGACTTGTTTCTGACGAGCTTCCTGACGGTGAAGTAGTTGTGCTCTACGGCGGTGGTGGTGATGTTCAGCGACTTTTGGATCACATCCTTCTTTGTCGTCAGCTTGGCGGCGGCGCCGGGCCTGGTGGCGATTTCGGAGTAGCATAGGTCGGGGGACAATGTGGGACCGCAGGTGGTTTTGAGGAGGAGGTGGGTTTGGGACGATATCGTCGGCGACGGCGCGTGGAGTGACTTGGCGGCGGCGACGACGGCGATGAGAGCGGCGGCGAGGAGGATGGTTGAAACCAGAACTATCAAGAGCTTCTTCTGTTTGGTCTTCATGTTTTGAGGAGTGGTGTGAGGAACGAGGATGTTTTTTTTGTTTTGTACTTATAATAATAGTGGAATGGCGGTGCCACGTGGTGTTGGTCGAGGTGTGGGGTCCACTTTTGAAGTATTTTTGTAATAAATTAGCTTTTGGGTCAACAATTGTTGTCTTTTTCGAATAGAAAAATATTCAAGATCTACCCACCAACTACAAGAGCGATTTGAGGACACATGAAGATGTCCAATCGAGCATCAATCACGGTTCTGGTGTCTATATGGGTTGGGCTTTGTTTCTTGTCCCACCGACCGGTTATTGGGCCAATGTGAGGGTTCAAGTGGGCCTCAAAGTACCAGATTCAAAAGTGTTAATGGGCTGGTCCCCGAAACATTCCTTTTGTTTTGACCAGAATTATCAAAAGACCTCAATTGATACTAATTCTGTATACATACATAAAAGCAAAATCAAGTCTAATCATGTATTGTGGTAGGTAACCCTTACATAGTTACATGACATCGGCTTTGCTTGTCAGGGAAACAGAAAATGTGGAGAGACAACAAAGGTGTGTATGGTCGGTTAACCGATATAGGTATTGAAAATATCTTTCAATTCTATTTATAGACTCTGGTATCGAATCTATGTTGTCTCCTCGGTTTTTAATAGGATTGATCATCGTTCGATTACCAGTGTAATCGGACTGAATCATTCCATATTCGATGAAGTCGATAAGGACAACTTATGAGTATCGATAAGGAATTGCGGTGTCGAGAAAGAAAAGAGGAGAGTGACGTCGAAACTGCCCCGTGATAGAGGGGCGACCAATGAACTACTTGATGACGGCACATGGATCCAATGACGCGTCTGATTTAAGACTCGAGCTACCTCTGACGCATGCAACTGGAACTGGTCGATTTCAGTTTTCTTGATGCTCGACCTGATAAATTCTAATCGATTTTTTTTCTACACGGCCAACGATCAAATAGTTCTCCCCTAAAATATTTAAAGAATAGAAGATACAAAAATTATATGATCCGTCCAAGATTGTATTACAAAAATGTGCTATAATCACTATTATTGGTTACCTAATATAAGATACAAAGTACATAAAAATATGATTATAGAAACCCAAAGTTTTGATCCTTAATGTGGCCACCTACTTATCGTGACGACCTAGCATTTTCCCATCCTCCAAAATAAATGAAACGCGGCAAATCTATTTATTAAATTACCGGAAAGCCCTTTACTTAAAGCGAAAGCAACAGGCTAAAAGGGCGCATTTCCGGAGGGCGATATCGTCATCGCAACCAGTAGCACAACCGTACGCTCATCTTTTAGCGAGCGAGCCCATTAATAACGAACAGCTTTTGCTCTCAAGCCCTCGAATTCTTCATTTCCCTCTTCGCTCCCTCCACGGAACGATCTCGGGTACGTTCTCAATCCGATTCATCTATGTTTCAGTTCTGATTCGATTTTTGTGTATGTTCGTTGTTGATTTTGGTTTGATGTTCTGTTTATATTGTTTCGGGAGATCGATCTGTGACTATGAATTGATTTTTTTTTGTGTGAATTTTCGGTGGATCTTAATGACGATTTGGCACAGTTAATTTGATTGATTCTATCGTGGAAATGGGTTTGTAGACATCGATTTGTGGTTTTGTTTGATTGGGTATTGTTTTGATTGAGAGCTTCACTTGAGTTTCACTTTCTGATTATTTTGCCTCATTTTGTTGTTGATATGGTACTCTGTAGAATTATCATGATTTTGCCTCTTCTTCTTCTTCCTGAAATTGAATGAGTGGGAAATTGATTCATGCATCTCTTAGTTTTGTGTATGAATTATCTCTTCAGAGCATCTCCAAATTCAATGCATTAGTCTTTGCTTGACTAATAGAGCTTGGCTGATTACAAATTTTCACATTCTCTCTCCTCAATTGGCCAAGCTATCAGACAGTGGTCTCCAATGCATTAGATTAGCCACTGCTTGGCTAATGCGGAAATTTGGAACCTTACTTGATGTTTCTCTCTCCTCAAAAGCCTTATTTAGCCTACCACTTGGCTTGATAGCTTGGCTAAAACTTAACCGTCGAGCTCTTTAAGCCGACTTAATCGCTGAGCACTCAGCAATTTGTTTGGCTTTATCAAATAGTCGAGCTCTTTAAGCCAAGCTTTGGAGATGCTCTTAAACTGTGAAGTGTTTATCTATTGCCTCCATATATTGAAGGATAGTGGGTGGTGTATTTTTTTATCCTATGCAAATGGGTATCGTTGTAACTGTTAGGCCACGTGCTGCACTTAATATAGATATTTTAGTGTCTCCTATTAATTGTATGTTGTAACATATCAGTATGCTACATTTGAGCTCTCCTGGAGCCTGATCAAATAAGTTCTTTTAGGAGCTTGCACTTCAAGGGATCCTCACCTGATTGAGTGATATTTCTTAAGAGTTTGAATCTCCACTCTTGTGGGTCTGGCCACCAGTTGAGCTTTTCTGGTTGTATGCTGAGGTTAAGTGGATAGTGGGCCAGTTTCTTTGCTTGTTTGCAAGGACAAGTTTGTTGGTTGAAGAGATTTGCATGCAGTTTTCATGGTCACTGGAAGCATTATTTGGTAACCACAATATTTTTTGAACCGAAAGAGACCTTCGAAAATGTTGGAGAGTAATAACTAGTGTAGCAAGAGAAGCACCTGATGTTCAATGATGGATCATAATGTCCTCGTTGCGCTACCATCTTAGTTAATTCCATAAACTTTGTCATCCTTCCAACATGTTTTTCATCATTCTTGCCATGAGGCATTCTACTTGTCCATTTAACACGGACGTTCCATCATTCCAAGTAGACATTGTTTTATTTCTTCTCTTCCTTCAGTTTTATATTGTAGCATACATGTATTGATATGTTATGAAAGAGTTTTATACAATCACTATCTTCATATTGTACTCTCTTTTGTGCTTGCCAGCCAAGTAGTAGATTTGGTAGTTGAATCTGTCTGAGGGCATCGAAAGTACGATTCTTTGGGTCGCTAGCATTTGAAAGTTGTGAGATGGCTGAAAAATCTTGCGTCAAGCGCCTTCAGAAGGAATATAGAGCACTCTGTAAAGTATGCTCCTTCTTGTACAGTCTCCTCTCTTATAGAAGTATCATGTTATCCATGCATATTGTATGTTCTGTGCATCCTTGTATTGAATTTTTGCGTACTATATGGTCTAAACAGAGATGAAACACCTTGAAATTCCCCTGGAAACAGACCCTTATCTCCATTATAGCCATTCCATTAGATTTCCCTTGAGTTACTATTTTTTTGTATCTAAAGGTACATTTATAGAACTCTTTTCAGGTTTCCATTAAAAAAACAAGAACTTGCACCATCTCTAGCCTGCTTCTTGCCACTTCTACTTCCATTGGCAAATATATCCTGTTTTTACTTTCCTGATTCTTATATCATTTGATGAACTTGCTTGCAGGAACCTGTTTCCCACATTGTTGCTCGTCCTTCCCCAAGTGACATTCTTGAGTGGCGTAAGTTTCATGTTTAATCTTTATCATCTTCACATCTACGAATGGTGTATTTGTGTTTTCACTTTCGTAAAAGGGAGATCCATGAGCGGTGGTGGGTTCATGATTTATCGGATGAAAACATCATAATACCTGATCAATGCTTTTACCTACTTTACTATTCCAGATTATGTGTTGGAGGGAAGTGAAGAAACTCCTTTTGCAGGTTTGTTGAGTGCCTTACTAATATTAGAGCAAGTTTTTGTAATATGTGATCTGTATCTTTCAATTTCTTAAGCCGAGACACTTCTTCTCACTGTTTGATTATTTGATCAATCTTATACTTAATTCAAAAAGGCGGATTTTACTATGGAAAGATCAAGTTTCCTCCAGAATATCCGTACAAACCTCCAGGGATAAGGTAGGTCGCTCTTGACTGGTTTAAGTTTTTTCAAAAACCCCATACAAATCATGCAGCAATTTCCTGTTCTGTAATTTGTTTTGCTGGTTGTTTCCTTTTTCTTGAATTAATATAAGAGAAAATTGCAAAAAAAGTAGCCGAGGTATTCTTTTTTTGCAACTTGTATCCCTCTTCTTTGAAAAATTGCAAAAAACTACCCCGTACTTGCCTTTTTGTTGCAACTTGTATGAAATGATGATTTTGCCCTAACAATTTATATTCAGAAAATAATAATTATTTATCAAAAAATCCAATTTTTTATATCTAATTTTGAAACGAATTTATACAAAGTGAAACAAAAAAGATAAGTTCAGGGAACTTTTTTGCAATAATCAAAGAGAGGGCTACAAATTGCAAAAAGTGAATACCTCAAGGCTGCCTTTTTGCAATTATTCCTTCCTTTGATGTCTTTTGATGTTCATTAACATTTTACCTTGTAGCATGATCACCCCCAGTGGACGATTCAGGACGCAAAAGAAAATCTGCTTATCAATGAGTGATTGTAAGTTCTCAGTGCTGGTATCGACTTATACCTATTCCTCTCTTTCTAGTGATGTCATGTTCATTTAACTGCTTTATTATGCAGTTCATCCAGAAAGCTGGAACCCGATGTGGTCTGTATCGAGGTATGATGATTTTAGATTTGAAGAACATACTTTCCTACTTTACCCTTTTAAGCTGGTGGCAACAGAAGCAGCAGTGGCTGTGGAGTTCAAAGCTATGGCACTCATGATAGTTGTTTTTTTTTTTTTTAACCACAGCATACTGACAGGACTTCTTTCATTTATGGTAAGTATATTTGTTCTTGGAAAAACATCATTTACATACTCACTTTGACCTTTCATTATCAATAACACCCCCTAAAGGTCAGTGCGTATCAATAACACACTGTCACCTTATACCATCATTAAACACTCACTCAAAAGGTGCTTTTTGCACATAAAAGAACCCTGTTTTGGGCTGAAACACCCCGATTTTTTAGTGGGCTTTTGCCACTGATAGTTCATAAAGTTTCAATCACATATACAAGATGTCCTGTTTCTAAGAGAACCCGTTTTTGTGCAGATGGACACGAGTCCCACCACAGGTAGCGTGAATAGCACTGTTGCTGAGAAGCAGCGCCTTGCAAAGTCTTCTCTTGCTTTCAACTCCAAGAAGTAAGTTACTAAATGCATGTCCCTGTTTCTGATGATCCTTCAAGCTGTACTTCAGAGATATAAGGGATAAGTACCATGAACTTGTCTTTCTGTTGCAATTTGTATAAAATGAAGATTTTACCCTTACAATTTAGATTTAACATTTGTATAAAACACAATGACAAGTGCAACAAAAAGACAAGTTCGAGGCACGTGTTTGCAATTGTCAAAGAAGGCTAAATGTTGCAGAAAGTGAATACTCCAGTATACTTTTTTGCAATTAGTCAAAGAAATAATAGTTCGATTACTAGAATTGTATCTGATATACATATTTTTGTCATTATAGTGCAACATTTAGGAAAATATTCCCAGAATATGTAGAGAAGTACAACCAGAGGCAACTTTCTGAGAAACTTGTGATGGCTGATGTACCTCGAGAAGAAATCTCAAGACCTTTGACAGAAAAAGCCGGTAACAACAACACTAACACAGAGGGCCTGAAGAGAGTAGACACACCGAAGGAGGAACATAAGAAAAGGAAGCAATCCTTCCCTCCATGGATGACGTTCTTGTTGATCTCCATCTTTGGCTTGGTGATGGCTCTGCCTCTGCTTCAACTCGATATCTACTAGACCAAGACCTGGTGGAAACATCAGTGGGGGTTAGCTGAACCATACAGGCTCATGCTAAGTCGAGGCTCTATAGTTTTGCCACTTATGTAGCATAACTTTGTATAGGGGATTTGAAGCTTGGGACGAATTTGTTTTTGCCCTCTTTGATGTTACTATATCAGTACTTGGTTTTGACCTTTAAGTTGATTTATGCGAGAGTATCTCTGCTTGGCATATTTGACTTGTCTCCATTTGTCCCTTTAGATCATTTTCAACGGTGAAGGCGATTAGTCCAGGTGAATCTTTTTTACTGGTCGATTCATCCAACCGTTCACAATGGTAATAGCCCAGTTCAGATGGAGGTTTGTCACAAACCATCAAACCATCTTTTTCATGGAATCGCCTGTTGAATTCACCCCAATTCGCCCTGCATTGAAGGTGCTATGAAATATTATTGGTTGAATACTAAACTGTACCTGTAGTTTAACAGGGAAATACCAGAATGTGCCATCATGACTCATGAAGACAAAGGAGAGACATAATCAGCTCTTTTGGCTCTCAACTTTGTTCTTCACATGAACTCATTATTTGCTTTTATGGCTGGGGGGAGCTAGGGGCGGGTTGGGCCTTTCATTTATCATTTGAAAATCCAAAGTTTGATTCCAGATTTTTGAAAGGTGTTTTATTTTTCGATTTGATTTTTTGGTTTATAGAAAAAGCCAGACTAAAACGGTGTTTTATTTTTCGATCTCATTTTTTTTTCCGGATTTTAGTTGATTGAATTTCTCAATTTTTATGTTCACCTCTGGTTGTGTGGCTAGAAAGTTAAGCGATGTTCTGCATTTAATTATCTTTTTTTTTCAAATTTCAAAGAGATGTATGGATATTTAGTAATTAAAAATCCTCAATCCCCATGCAAATGTGCCAAAGGAATCCAATATTTTTATAATGATTTAATTCAAATATTCAAATCTCCACTTCACTAAATCCTTTTTGGTAGTGAGCCCTGGCTTTTCAACTACCATTAAATTTTCAGTTTCCATAACCTCAAACTCTGACTCCCATTGAAGCTTTCTGTTTTTTTTCATCTCATTTTCCAACCTCATTTTTTCTGAAACTTTCTTGTTGTCCAAACATGAAGAACTCTCCTATATTTGATCCTCACATGGGGTTTTCACAGGTGAATCTCTCTCTCTCTCTCTCTCTCTCTCTCTCTTAATTGATAAAACCCATGAATCTCCCATCCCAATAAACTCAAATTCTGATGTATTTTTGATCTGGGTCTAATCAGTTTTTGGAAGAAGCAAGACAAAATGCAAGTTCATTGAACTCTGAACAAGAGAGAAAGGACAAGAGATCATGGAAGAGCAAGGTACTTTCATGGCTGAAACCAGAGAGGAAGAGCAAGACCAACAAGGTTAGCAAGCAAGGCTCTTTGTCTGAAAATACTAGGAGGGTTCATGTTTCTGGACCAATCTATGGGAGTTTCAGGAGAGTTGAGACCAAGTGCCAGAGGTCAGTTTCTGGGCCAATCTCAGTGACCAATCTGTTCAATCCCACAAAGAGTGTGGACACAAAAGTGCCTTACATATGTTTGGAACCAACAAGGTTCAGTCCTAAGTCTAGGAACCAACAAGGTTTCGAGGCTTATGGTCCTGTCTACCTTGTCACCTGATGTCTCAATGCCCATTGAAGTTCAAGTCCTGCTACTGTGAAGGAATGAAGTTGTGTTTTTGTTCAGTCCTTAGATTTATATTGATTGTCCCTTTTGATGTTGGACCACATCTGTATTTTTGTTTCAGTTATTTGCAGAAGATTTGGAGTGAATTAAGTACGTTTTGTAAAACTTTACGGTGGTGTGCGGATATTTCTTTTGCTAAAAGTCAAAAGAACTTTAATAGAATAGGAGTACATTCATAAAAGTTCCAAATTGCAAAACACGTTTACATAAGGGTTACAAATAACGAAACACATATAATATATAAAGGGTAAAACCGTCATTTTCGTAAAATAGTTTATGTCACGTAACTAAATTCCGTTAAAGATAACGGATTTTGCGAATAAAAAACACAGTAAGTTTTTGCAGGTCTGCCATTGGAGATGCTTTACGTCCCACAATTTACCCGTTTGAGGTCAACTCATCCACTAAGATGCTCCAACGGAATTCGTCCGACACTAAGATGCTCCAACGGATACAAAAAGATTAGGAGACACTCAAGCTTTCTTGCAGCTAAACACCAAGGAATCAGAGAAAAGCAATGATTAAACATGATTAAGTTCAAGCATGCCTCTACTAATTACACTTCCATAGTGTTGATTACCAAACACCATTATGCCAATTCAAAAAAGAACAAAAGCTTTCCAATTCTTCATCAACCAAACAAACCCAAATCCATGTGAAGCAAAACACTAGAGAGAGCTCATTGAAGACTAAAAAATTGGAATTTTTGAATTAATATCCATAGCTTTACAAAACATAATAAGAACTTTAACTTAACTTACTACTACTGTACTACACCATCTGCCGAAGAAGATGAATCCACCCTCTAACAACAGAGAAGCCAATTAGCCTATTTGGGTTGATCCGGTGATCAAATAGCTCTCTCACCTCCTTGAGATCAGAGGCTCGAATCTCACTAAATACATCTGTTCTCATCTCCTCGAGATCAGATTCATATCTCGGTGGGTACATTTGTTTGGAAGAAAGTGTGGAACCAACTATCTTGCCATACAATACAACATGGTACAATCTCAAACTCCATGAAATGCTCCAAATTGATCAAACCTTGCCAAGGTTTCTCCAATGTCATGAGTTTTGGTTCCTCCCCAATGACTCCAATTCAACACAGCTAGAACTTGTACATGGAGAAACCCTCTTCTCCTTGCTCAACAGTCTCTTCAATGACCTTAACCGGGTCGTCATCGGAGACTTCAGATCCTCCTCAGGAGACAAGCTCTCACTCACCTGCCTAGGTATGTCGATGATCAACATCTCATCAGACCTCGGATTCGGATCAGTACCAGGTTCCTGTAATGAAGAAGACGGGTGATTCTCTCCTCTTGAACTCACTTGAACCTCATTCCCCCAAAACAACACATTGGTCGGAAATATCAGTGACTCATTGCTCGGGATTGGATTCGAATTTGGATCTTCTTCAATTGAATGTAATGATGATGATGATGAATCTTCCATGGCTGAATCGGTAAGAGCAACTGGGTTTCTGCAAATTGGGCAAGTGGAGTGAGATTGGAACCACATGTCGATGCAATCGACATGGAAGCCATGGCTGCATTTTGGGAGCAATCTCGCTTTCTCTCCTCGTACAACCTCGGAGAGACAAACGGCGCACTCGAGGCCGTCCTTGAACTCGGCCGGGTCGAAGACCAGCATCGGGAGGGACCGGAGGAGGGAAGGGTCGAGCCCGGTCCGGAGACCGGCCGTGGCCGGGTCCTGGCCGGGAGCGAAGACGAACCGGCGGCGGCGAGGGTTGCGAGCTTCCCGGGAAGGCACGGTGGTCTCCTCAATGCGCCACCAGAACCATTTAGCGTAGAGGTGGAGGAAGAGCACGAACACGACCACCAGGAACAGGACGATTATCGCCGCCACCATGATCTTTCCGGTCACAGCCACCGCCGCCGATTGGTTCAGCGACGAGCTCGCGACGTCGTTTTGGTCATCCATCGAAACCCAAGTCAAAAAGCTTCAATTTTTATCCAGAAAACAGAACAATCCCCAAAAAGCTTGATACTTTACCGGTGATCTGAGAAAATTAGCAAGACCCGGTTGAGGAATTGGGTTTGTTCTTCGATTTGAGAGATGGGTTTGGAGATAAATACAGAGAAAAGTGGAGGAGAGTTCCAGGAAAGATCGAAGAAGAAAGGTTTGGTACACCAGATTGGAATTGGTTCTGAGGAAGAAGAAGAAGAATTGGGAGGTAATAAGGACAGTTATGGGTTCAAAGATGACAAATCAAAGGCTTCATAGCTCCATTTTTAGGTTCTCGACTCTACTTTGACTTGTGTTGTGGACCGACGTTATCAGAAATGTATTGTAGGAAGCTTTTGGTCATGTATATAAATAGGAGACAATTCTTTGTTTGACTGTGTTTTAGTGTTGATTAAGTAGTTGGTCAACCCCAGCAACGTATATGTCAATAGTGACGATATAGCCATCTACGTTTCTCGAAGCACAAGCTGCTATTAGTAGATGGATCATAGGGTGGGCAGATAATTAGTGGATCCATTAATATTAATTGTTCATTAAATATAAAATTTATTAAATCTTAATTTCGTGTAGAATTAAGAGTTATTTTATAAATACCAAAGCATCTGTAACGCAAAATAACTTTCGACCTCCACCTTGAAACAAAGGATTCATAGCTCTATTCAATTCTCATACGAACTAAAATCGTCCAGTTTCTGCCTACTTGTCACATGACTTAGGGGCACGGGGCTATCCTCCCAAGCTCACCCAACTAGTTCCACTCTAACATTGTGAAAATGTTAGACTGTCCGCAACTTGTCCAGTGACACGTGGCTATTCGTCCGAATTCATCTGCCTAATCTCGTATCTAAGATTGTGAAATGCTAGGAGAATCTACTGACCAATTCGTCTCGGACGAACGAATCCTATTGGAGAAACTCTTATACAATTGGTGCACAAAAATTATATGGCAAGTTACAAAAAAAACATGACTCTATGAGTTCATAACAACGATCCTTGAGCAGAAATAAATACAATTGGGCCGGAAGGCCCATATCATAAAGTTCAGTCCATTGGATCTCCAATGGAATAAATTGACCCTACCGTTGAAAGCCCATAAAGGCAAGGGCCCAAACATCTAGTTGGTTGGGCCGGTAAGGTGTCTCTTTCAGTGTAACTGTCGAGATCTAACCGTCTCAGTCCACACCTCTGTGTCGGAGACGCCACAATCTCGCTCGCGCTGCTCTGAAACCGTCAGGTTCTTCTTCAACCGCTCGAATCGGCGAGAGCGTAGAGAAGGATCTCAATCGAGGGCAAAAATGGAGAGAGACTCTTCCGATGAAGAATGCGAGCGCCAAACCCTAGTCCACCAGAACGAGACCAAACCCGCCACTCCCCGATCCGCCTTCCACATCGACGATCTCGAAGCTCCCCGGATCTCCCGCCGCCGGAATCTCAGATTCAACCGGAGGTATCTCTTCGCCATCTTCCTCCCTCTTGTTATCATTGTACTCTTTTTCTCCGCCGACGTTCGCAACCTCTTCGCCGCCGGTTTCTCCTCCTCCGCCACTGATCAAATGCGCGAGGCCGAGCTTCGCGCGATCGGGTTACTTCGCCGCCAGCAGCTCGGTCTGCTAGCTTTGTGGAATTCTACTGTTAATCACTTGAATGCCAGTTCTGGGTCGGGGACGACGAACCAGTTTTTGGGTTCTGTTGATGAAATTAAATCTGCTGTTCTTCAGCAGATCTCGCTGAACAAGGAGATTCAGCAAGTTATGTTGAGTCCCCACCGAGTTGGGAACTTGTCGTCTGAGTTGGGTAGTGATGATTCTGGGGTTACTGGTTTTGATTTTGGTTTTGATAGGTGTAGGAAGATGAATCAGAGGTTGTCTGATAGAAGAACAATAGAATGGAAACCTAGGGAAGATAAGTTCTTGTTTGCTATTTGTGTTTCAGGGCAGATGTCAAACCATTTGATTTGCTTAGAGAAACACATGTTCTTCGCCGCATTGCTCAATCGGGTTTTGGTTATTCCTAGCTCTAAAGTCGATTACCAGTTCAACAAAGTGTTGGACATTGAACACATAAACAAATGCCTAGGAAGAAAGGTTGTTGTGACTTTCGAAGAGTTTGCTGATACGAAAAAGAATCACCTGCACATAGATAGATTTATATGTTATTTCTCATCACCTACACATTGTTATGTTGATGACGATCATGTGAAGAAGTTGAAATCACAACTGGGGATTTCGATGGGCAAGCTTGAGTCTCCTTGGATTGAGGATGTCAAGAAGCCAAGTAAGAAGACGGTTGAAGAAGTTGAGGCCAAGTTTTCGACCAATGATGATGTTATAGCGATTGGAGATGTGTTCTTCTCTGATCTGGAGACAGAGTGGGTGATGCAGCCAGGTGGTCCACTTGCTCACCAATGCAAGACTTTGATTGAACCGAGTCGACTTATCATGCTTACTGCCCAGCGCTTCATTCAAACATTCTTAGGAAAGAATTTCGTTGCTCTTCATTTTCGCAGACATGGGTTTTTGAAGTTCTGGTAAGAGGTTACTTTACTTTAAGTTCCGTTCGAAGCAGCTCGTAAGATATGCATATATTTGTCTTGTGCAAGTTATTGAAGTGAGGCTTAGCTTGCAGAACTACCATTTCATACATAACTTAGGGTTTACTCCAAGTGCTTGAAGTTATTCTTAGTTTTCATTTCCCTCTTAACATGCCCTCTCTCATAGTACAATGCAAAGTGACCTTCCTACACTTATGTTGGGCAACTTGTTCCGGTCATGATAGATTTTAGGGATAATATTAATCTCACTCAGCTACCCTTTAGTATGCACCATTCTCAAATATCAGTCAACCATCCCTAAGTTTCTTCAGTTTCAATTTACCTCAATTCCGTCAACTATGAGTGTGAAATGACGAAAAAATTGGACTAAAAAAAACTGAAGGTGGTGTCAAAAACTTATTAAACTTAGGGGTAGTTGATTGAGAAAGGTACATACTTATGGGTGGGTACCTCAGTGAGATTATCCCTAGATTTTATCACCCATACAATATTTGTACATTGCTAGACAGTTAAGCTAAGCTGTGCTCTATATGTGGGTTTCCAAACTTATGAGTTATCAGGAAAATACAAGTTTTCTTTGCATTTTGTTTCTAGTTAGAGGAAGCCATGACATAACAAGGCCTCTAAGTTTGCTCTACTTGATTTTCCAGTAATGCAAAAACGCCAAGTTGCTTCTTTCCTGTTCCCCAAGCTGCAGACTGCGTTGCTCGAGTGGTTGAAAGGGTCAATGCACCAGTCATATATCTCTCCACCGATGCAGCGGAAAGTGAAACCGGTTTGATGCAGTCACTGATTGTGGTGAATGGGAAGACTATACCCCTTGTCAAACGGCCTCCTCAGAATTCAGCTGAAAAATGGGATGCTTTGCTATACAGACACGGGCTTGAGGACGATGCTCAGGTGAAATCATGTTTCTCCAATAGGATAATTGCAAAAAAGTAACCTGAGGTATTCATTTTTTGTAACTTGTAGCCCTCTTCTTTGTTTATTGGAAAAAAGTGCCTTGAATTTGTCTTTTTGTTGAACTTTGTATAAAGTTGTTCCTAAATAACGATTTTTTTACCCTTGTAAATTTAAATTTAAAAATAATATGTAAAGAACAAAATATCCAAATTTTCATATCCCTCAAATTTCTTACTCTATACAATACAAAGAGGAAGAAAATTAAGGAATACGAAAAATTGGATTTTTTGTTTTTTACTTGACTCATTTTTAAATCTGAATTATAAGGGTACCATCATCATTTTATACAAACTGCAACAAAAAAGACTAGTTCAGGGTACTTTTTTGCAATTATCAAAGAAAAGGGCTACAATTGCAAAAAATGAATACCCCAGGGTACTTTTGTGCTATTATCGTAATCTAATTGTGTATAGTTTTCACCAATCGGTACTTCAATCCTACCTCACATAGCTTTCCTAATCCAAGGGTTCAAATTGGGTATACTCTGAAAAAGTAGAAAGCTGTTGAAGTGTGTTTTGTCATTGTATAGTAAAAGGAAGGAAGTCTAGAGAAGCAACGCTGTCCCTTCGCTCACATAGCTTCGGTTTGACATGAGTTTGGAAGCTTACATGCCATTTTTTTCTTGAAGGTGGAAGCAATGTTGGATAAAACTATCTGTGCTATGTCTAGTGTGTTCATTGGAGCCCCTGGATCAACTTTCACAGAGGACATATTGCGTCTCAGGAAGGACTGGGGATCGGCATCATTATGTGATGAGTACCTCTGCCAAGGTGAAGTGCCAAACTTCATAGCTGAGGATGAGTGAAGAAGTATTACAGAGTGACGTTGATCACCATATTCGCAATGATCATCGAAGCTTCTGTTCTCATAAACGTCTTCTTGTTAATGAGCCGATCCACTGATTTTGCCCAGAAATTTGTTGGCATGTACTCTTAGTGTATGTATGATACAAGTGTAAGCATTTTAGTTCTCACAAGTTCAATTTTCTGAGTATTATCATAGGGTTATTTTTTAGTTTTGGTTTTGATGTGCTTTGAGAGATGCAGGCTCTGGTGGGTTATGTATGTAGTCTTTGAACAGTTGTTTCATTTGTTCCTTGATTTGTTATTTGATTTGTATAGCATTATATAGAATTTGTCTGTATATCTTGGGATTGCGTGTTTGAATGTAAGAAGTCTAAAATACCCTTCATGTGTCATTGATTTTTTTTCAAATAATTGTCACTCATTGGGAGAAAATGAAAATTAAGAGAGTTGTAGATAATGGTTTATGTTTGAAGGATACGTGTAAAAGGTGAGTAACTGCATGCAATTATCTCTATATTTTACCTGCCTGTGTTACCAGTACCACAAACTTAAGACAACTTATTTTTTTCCAGGTCAATGTCACTTAATTATGCTTAATTTAAAATTAGCTTATATTGCACCTCAACTTTCTAATTATAGCACACTAATCGATGCAGTGAGTTTGAAGTCAAATGACGATATCACCTTATATTTATTTTCAAATTCATGTCATTGATTTCAATATGATCTAAAATTATTGTATTTTTGTACCACTGATTGAACAATGTTTTTTTTTTCCTCGAATCACTCATTTCTCTCGTTATTGATTTAAATGAAACCAACACAAATCAAATAAGCATTCAAACCTGTAGATTTTCTTAGACAAAGTTTCTCTCATTTTTTCACTAAATGTTACTGAAACCGGGGTAATAAAAGACATTCTATTTTTGGCAATTCAAGATTCAGATACAATGAAGCTGGAAAAGCTATAAACTCAACCCTAATTCATTAAAAAACAAACATTCTATTTTTAGATATTCCTGAAATGGACTTGATGCCTCGCACTAAGTAAAAACAAACATTCTATTTTTAACAATTCAGACACAATACAGCATAAAAAGATATAAACTCAATCCTGTAATATTAACAAAGGGTCCAAACAATCCAAGCTTTCTCCTTATAGCATCATGAGAATCACCTGAAAATGTCAACTCTAACATTTGACTTTATGTGTTTGAAAAACAAGAAGAAACAAAATGCTTTGTGCCATTCTTATCCTGAATACAAAGAAACCATGATTTTTTTACATCCATTCAAGACATGTAATCTTGTGTATCGGTATCATCAGTTCGCTGGGCTGCTCCGTGTTCACTTCCGGTGGTTCTCTTGCTCATGTTGGCTCGCTGCACGAGGCGAACCAACGCTTGGACAACCTCTGACATAGGTGGTCGGAACTCGGGCTCAGGCTGTCCCATGGAAATAAAAAGCACCCATCAGAAGTTTTCTATCAATGAAACTAGGGATAATTGCAGGTGGTCCAAGAATGACGAAAATGTCCTGGACCGAGTCTCAAAGAATACCATATTTCGTCTTTTTAACAGTTTTATCTTTAAAGGAGTTTGTTTACATCTACTCAACCGTTTTCCAACATCCTATAAAACGCCTTTTTGGTAGTTATTAAAATGTCCTTCATTTGGACAGAAGATGATGGCAAGCATTTGACAAGGCTTAGTTACCTTTAGCACCCCTTATGTATTGGTAACACACCCTTAGTACCCATTATGTATTGGTAATGCACTGGACAAAATTTTGGTCAAGGTTACGCCATTTTGATGATCTGTGACCAATTCATAAGGCATGTAATTGTTCTGTTACCAATACATAAGGGGTATTAAATGAT
>JAYMTN010000326.1:0-17655 GCA_036897425.1 Erodium trifolium
GTGGGGCGGGAATTGGAAGACGCTGACCCCGAGCCAGCCACTGCTGCAAATAAGGCGAATTTTTAAATTGGAATTCACACTATAAAGTATTTGAATTTGATAAACTTTAAAAGAAATGTAGGACTTGATTGTTATGAACTATAAAACCCAGGCTACAAATTTGAAGAAAAAAAAAATTAAGTGGTGCCTTTGGATAATACTAAAACTTGGGGAGTGTTTACAATTATTCGGTATCAGAGCATGCACGAATTCGTGTCTAATGAGTGCCTTTTGATAATCCCTCCGATTATAATAGGAGAACAAACGTCAACGTGACACTCTTCCTTTTTCTCTTTCTCATTCCTGGACTCTCAGCTCTCAGAAATTTATATCCCTTTCAGTTTCTCTCATTGAAATCTCTCTCTGTAATAATTACAAATTTTTATCGATTCGTTGGAATTCCTCGTCAATGATACAACACAATTACAAAAAAAAAGACATAAAGAGTAGAGAAAATTGGACTCTAGAAATAAAGCGGCTCGAGTTTCTTCTTCGAGTTTCGTTGCGAAAATGGACCTGCGCATATAATATCAAGATCTCTTCAATGCTCCTTTCGTCATCGCCTTTTCCATCTTTTGGGTTTCAACTCAACCGAAAGACATTAATAATCACATTAATACTCGGACGGGCTGGAGCTCACTTGAACCCCACGGGACCCATGCAGCCCACCTTCACGCCTATCAGGCCTCCCCTCTGGGTGCGAGGTTTGGTGGTCACCCTCCAATACAAAACGGAGGAACTTGAATCATTCCCATACGGAGGGGAGACGGCCCCGACAGAATAGAGATGAGGCCTGCCAAGTAACCTTGTTGAACCCAGGGACAGAGCACTAGGGCATCACGGGGTGTCCCAAATGAGCCACACCCCGTCCTTCTAGACTCAGGATCTGTCCGACCTCCAACCTCCTATTTATCCTATAAAACTTCTTGGTAGGCTGGCATTCTCTACTCTTTCATTTCAGGATCTCCGTGAGGGATCAACGCAATTTATAGACGACATAAGTCCGATCGAGTCGAACTGCGAAAAAATATTTAAATCTCGTGTCAGTCACTATATGAATAGAGGACCGTCCCTCGATAATCAATTGGAATAGTCGGTTATATGGTCAGATTTTCGGTGCCCTTTTAGTTTTTCCACAGGTTGTATATCGATTTTCGTTTAATATACATTTATTTAATAAAATTTCTTGTTTCATTGGTAAAAAATCTGTAAATATACCTACAAATTTATATATATGCGGGTCGGAATGATTACCCGCCCGTATTGTGAATAGTCTAATTAACCGCTGAGGAATAGGCGAAGGTTTATTTAGGTTTTTTGTTTGGCAACTGTTTTTGCACCGAATTTGATTCCCAATTCTCACAACAAATCTGATATCTCCATCTCAAGAATTTGTGATCCGATTTCTTGCATCGATTCGCCAGTTTTGACTCGTCCATGGCCGTCCGGTTCAAATTCAGGAGCGCAGCGACCTTCGACTCGGTCGATCTTCAAGGTCGTCCTTCCATCTCTGTTCGCGATCTCAAATCCAAAATCATTCTCCTCAAGCACCTCGCCGTCTGCCAGGATTTCGATCTCGTATTGTCCGATCCCGTCACCGGACAAGGTCAACTCTTTTGCATCTGATTTGTTGTTATTTAGATTCGATTTCTGCTACTTGTTTGTGTGGAATTTAGAACTGGTCTTGTATTCCGAATTTGCTGTTACTCTCTCTGTAAAATTGTAATAAAGGTCCGATTCAGAAAAAAAAAATTGTAGAGAAGATTTTGATTGAATGGAATCAGCTGGTGGGTAGTAAGAGGCTGAGACTAAAAATTAACAGTTCCCAGTTAGGCCTTGAAGGAGTGTGTTTAAATTGAATTCAACCCTAATTGAGATTGAATTTGATTAGGAAGTAGTTAAATATTGGTTTCAAGCTTTTACAGGTTGTTAGTTAGGTCTACCCAAGGGGGATGTTTTAAGTCTGAATAATTCAGATTTTATTGATTTTGGTAGCTGATGTACTGTCAGAATCAGTTAGAAAGGTTAATGTGTATTTTTCGTGTGTGATAGTTATTTAAAATGCAGTTATTAATAATGTATTTTTGGTTGGTTTTGGATTGCTGTTGTCCTGAACACAGAGTACCACAATGAAAGTTTTCAAATCCAGAGTGGTTCCAGCGTAATTGTTAAGAGAGTTCCTGCTGGATCTACGCCTTCAGTTGTGTAAGATTCCTTGAAATTTTAGCTAAATATTCACTTTAGCTGTGTTTGCTTCTTATTTCCTATCAGTAAACTAACTATATAATATTGTAATTGGCTTTTCTCCTTAACAATTTAGAGCACTTTTGTTCAACCTCTGTTGACATTCTGCAGGCCACACAATGATTTAGCTGAGAATATCCAGAGCAAAGATGCCTATACAGTTGACACCTCTCTTCAAGTGGCGGTGGTACGAGACAAGGTTTTATTCTTCTTTAGTTAAACATTCTTTGTGCAAGTTCAATGGTAGATTCCCCCCCCCACCCCCCACCCCCGTTTTGAATGAATTGAAGTTCATTTTGAGGATGGAAGGTTAGGCAGTGGGGACTCTAATAGCTTCATCCTGTAATGGCTGTTCAATAAAATTCACTTTCAGTGTTTATTGTAATTTGAGGATGACCTTATTCATAGTGAAGTGGAGAAATGTTATTGCATTTAAGTTCCTCTGCTAGTGTAATAGGATAGCAGTCATATGGAGTAGGAAGCTCATTTTGGTTCGGATATGGGATATATTCTAGTAATAAGAGTAAATTGCAAATAATTGATAAAAAATGATACCCCCTCCCATCTTCTATAATTGTCCCACATCTAAGTAGAATCTTAATATATTGAATCGTATTAAATATATGTACCTCCTCCTTTATTTTAATGCCATCTGACTTACCGAGTGAACTTATTGTTTTACCTCCACAGGATGTGGAATTGGATGACTTTGATGACTTCGGGATTGACTTGTGTCCTGCACCGGAGACTGCCATCTTCAATTCGAATCTTGATATTGATAAGGAAGTTTGTTCTGGCAGTGAGAACAAAAATATTGAAGTACTGAGGTATTCTTGATCACTTGAATGATCACATTTCTATGCATGTTGGGTGCTTTTTAATTGTTCAGTTCTATCAAACTTTTGTTGGATTCTTGATCTATAAGTTCTTTCATATTCTTCCTTTTTGTGCTCTCAGATGTTCTGACCTGCCAATGGTAGGATGCCAAAAAGTTGAATCCAGTGACCTTAGTGATGCTATATCTAGAGGTATATATTTATACATGTGTCCATTTGTAGGTCATCGTAGGATTAATTTAACATTATTTTGTTATCATCTCTAATTAGGTCGTCTGCATGAGATGGAAGGGAAGGCACTGCAGACAAAATCAGGACCTAAAGTTTGCGAACAAATGACTTCAGAGAAGTAAGTTATTTACTTTCTTCATTCATTCTGAATCACAACTCTTATTATCATTTAGCTTCAGGATTCTGATATTTTGCTCTCTCTGGTAATTTGAAGAGTGGTTACTGCCAATCCTCTAGCTATCCAGACTGTTGATTTGCCATCAGAATTCAAGTGCCCTCTTTGCGCCACATTCTTTAAGAATGCTGTGATGATACCTTGCTGCCAGCATAGTTTTTGTGAGGAATGTAAGTATAATTGTTGTGGGTAGTTTTGGTTTCATTTTGGGATATATGGTACATGCGTCAGTTGTCTAAATTTGAATACTCTTTTGAGCCTTTTATGTATGGAGATCTATGAAAAAGGTGCATTCTAAAAGATAATAAAGACTACTGAAAAACTATTTATAGAAACTATTTTTCAAAAGTTTCTTCTACTAGTTTATTTAATGTTTGAAGTTATTCCTATAACTAATATTGGATTGCTTGACATCCCTTACATTGTTTTTTTTTTTTGATTTTTGGTGTAGGCATTCGTAGCGTGCTGATTGAGGAGGCTAGATGTCCCAAATGCTTTTGTACTAAGTGCAGAGTACAAGATCTGCTGCCAAATATATCTTTAAGACAAGCAACTGACCATTTCCTTGAGTCCCAGGTTCTCTTCACTGGTTCAGAAAATGGTTTCCAGCGATATGCTCCTGGTAAGAAAATTTGTGCTTTTTTAGGTTTGTTTTTGAAATCCTAACATAAAAAAAATTCTTTGTAACTTGAAAATCCAAAAACAGATGGTGAATCTGGTATTCAAGCAAAAGAAGTGTCATGTACTGCTTCTGTAACAAGGAGGGGTTCCAATCAAATAATGGGTGGATCTGCATATAATTCCTTGGGTAAGAATAACAGATCTACTTCTCATGTGAAGCATTCAGATGCTAGTAAATCTTTGAAAGCAGTTAATTTATTGCACAAAGTAAAATATTTAAATAAAAGAAGAGTTTGTTCTACTCGTTCTGCAGATTTCAAAAGCCAGCATGAAGGTTTGGGGACATTTAGTGATTTTCAAGGGGAAAGCCAACCGGTGCAGGAGGAAGGTATTGTCTTTTAATTTTCCTATTAGCCTCTATTGATAGCTCTAGCATCGACAATTGTTATTGTTGATATTAATGATATGTATGCTGCCTTAGAATTGACTACTAATCAGCTCTTAGGTCCTCATAATGTTGAAAATACACATTTTCCTGGATTTAAATTTGGCATTGTTATTCCTATGTGTAAAATGATTATAGATAAGTATTTATTTATTCTAGCACCTGCTTCAGTTTGGCCTTGAAACTATATAACCTTACATTCTACTTGACATGTGATGCCAGCTGACTCCACCACTATCAAGAGAAAGAAAGGGTTGTGGGTTGACACTGCAGGTAAAATCTTTCTCCTCCTAATGGTCTCCAGTTTCACCTCGTTTAGATATATCTCCTCATGTTTTCCTGCCATTCTCATTGTCAACCTGAATGTTTTAGGTTGGGGTAAAAGTTCATTGGAGACTGGAAGACACAGGAAGGTAATTACTTCAACATAGACATTGTATTCTTACAGTAAAAATGTGGAAGCCCAATATTTTGTTCTGTTGATGATGATAGAAAATGAGCGAGTCAATAAAATAGTGTTAGTTCTCCTCATCAACATGAACACATTGGGGGAAACACTCTCTGATTATAATAGTGATAGTCCTTTTCATGAGAATTGTTGTAAAAATTATTGTCCAAACTCCAAGATTTATGTATACAAGCCCAATATTAAATTCTCCTTTAACTTTTCAAATAAGGTTAACAACCATCATGCCCTGTTATTTATATATGTCTTGCCCCTTCTTCGACAGCCATTTTATTTTGTGGGTTTTATTTTCTGTGTATTTATGCTGACCCTAAGCTACCTTATTCTAACTAGGGGGACCGGACATGTTACAAGTGTGGTTCTCCAGACCATTTCATTAGGGATTGTCCAGAGGCTACCCGTCCACATCCTGTGCTTCAGCAAGGTTTAGATCTTCTCCCTATGTCACTGTAATTATCTATCGCAAAGCATACATACAGTTGAGAGTTTGTTCATTATGTTTTTGTTCCTTTTGAATCCCAGGAAATGCCATGTTTCCAAGAGCTATGCCATGTTTCGCACAGCCATACTATAACGGGTCCCCTATGGCACATGTCCCACCCTACCCAAATCTTTATGGCCATCCTTCAGGGATGATGCATTTTAATGCTGCAATGATCCCTCCCACAACTTTTGCCATTCCTGCGTACATGCCGTCTATGTATGGTGGTTTACCTACTTTCGGGTAAGTTCATTATCGTTTTTGTTTGGTACAAGGAAGTTGCATGTTTGTTAAAACTTTCATCTGTCCTATTTGCATTATTTGTATGAATTCTTACTCTGAAGGATGTTGCTGCAGATTTACAAGGGCAGAAGGGGCAGCAACTCCTGGAGTGGCCAGTGCAGCAGGACCTGTAAGCTATTCAGAGTTTCTGGATCTTCAACACAGTGAAAAGGAATGGAAGCTATCGAGTGAGAAGAGGAGGTAATTTTTATACTACCAAGAAATGAAATAGGAGTCAATACGATCATGCAGATTCTTTGATTTCTGGACAAGTGAATATGTTTTGGGTTGACTAACTAGTTCTTTATTTTGGACCTGCAGTTATTTACTGCTTTTAATGGATTATAGATTTGATTTTGGGTATTGTCTTGATATTTATGGATTTATTTTGGTAACAGGGAACAGTGTTTTGATGACGACGATGATGACGATTATAATAAGAGGTCTCACCATAATGAGGCTGAAAGATCAAGTGACCGAAAATCTCATATGAATGGAGGAAAGAGTCGTAGCTACTCAGAGGACAGTTCTAATCGGGTTACATGGACAAAACACCACCGAGATGTCCATTTAGATGATGCCATCCGTTCTGTTGATGAGAGGTATGAAAAGCGTTCCCATCCATCGATTGCTGAAAGAGATAAAAAGTCATGCTATAGACCAGAGAGGTCAAGTTCTGATGTAGAAGATATGCCCAGTAGTTCTATCTGTCACAGTGAAGAGAAGTATAAGCATCACCATAGAATCTCCAAAATGCATAATCAGAAAAGGGAACGGCATGGCAACGATTCTGATAGGAGTCGGCATCAGAGTAATAAAGAAAAAAATGTTAGTAGAAAGAGGGTCGAATCTGACAGAGAGAATCAGAAACATCACAACCGCTCAGGATCTGGTCTTGAGCCAAGCTCCAGTGATCACTTAAAGCGGCGGAGAGAGAAAGAATCTAGTCATAGTTCCAAACGTTCTAAGCATGACGTGTCTACAAATAATGAGGCGAGTCGCGATAGACGGAAAATGATTCCTCGATCTGTTGATGATGATGAAGAGGACTATCACTATTATAAACAGAGAAGAATTCGCTATGAAAGCTAGAGGCCCGATTTCTGAGGTAAATGTGTATATGAAGTTGCATATCTCAAATATAGGTGATCTTCCAGTATATTTCACTCAAATTAGGTATTTGTATCAAGTTGTTTCGATATATCATATCTGTTCCAGAGTACGTTATTTTTTTATCTTCATAGAATGAGGATTTTAGTGCATAACTTATGGACACATGTAGGCATGTTTTATTCTAATGTTGACTCTTTGTTGCTTTGTTGATACAGATTTAGTAGAGTGGTCGGCTTTTGGACAGTAATTTACTTCGTGGTTAATTTTTGTTAATATCTATTGTCTTGCCTTCTTAAATTTTTAGTTGAGGTATGGAGGCAATCACACAAAAGTATTAACAAGAGGAGCAACGGTTAGTTTATAGGGTTCAGATGTTTATGCTGTGCCCAATTATTGTTCTTCAAAGATCATTGAAGCTGGTGAAGGTATGTTTCCCTTACCAAGAAGAAAAGATGAATTAACCAAGAACAGAAAAGAAGAAAACAAAGACAAAGGTTTATTTCTTCTCATTTTATTCTGTCAGTTGGGAGTTCTATTTTTGCTTCCGCCATGTCTATTTTGTGGCTTCACTGAGCCAAGCTTATTAGTCTGTTGAGTTGTTGGACTTTGCTGCTAGGCAAACCCTTTTGAGCTCAGTTGCTGGTCATGAGATCACTCAGGAAAAACTTTGCTTACTTGCAGAAATTTTCCAGCATCTCCAGTAAATTATGTGGCTCTGGGTTGTTTCTAATATCATGCATTATCTGGATTAATTGTGCAGCGTAAATCCTGTTTGTCAAGAGACAAAACATATGTTGGCTAGGGTGTTTTGGTGGTGTCTTAAGTTTTTCTTCAACGATTTTGGTCATCATGTCGTATTGTAGATTACTTGTTTCCAGAGAGGATTTAGGCTAATTTTGGGAGAGTATTACTGTTTTGCATTCTTTGTTTATTGTCTGTGCTTACTTGTGTCGCTAAGCCCCTGCTACTTGATCAGTTTTTGATTCTTTATCTTTTTGAGGTATTGTAACCTATAGCACTCCTGCCCCATAATCCTGTCTACTGTTTTCCCCATATGGACATATGCCCCTACGTGCTCCTGTTGCAACAAACTTAAGTATTCCAACCAACATATTTCTTGGGGACATTAAATATTTGTGATTCATGCATAACTAACTATACCAAAAAAGAAAGTGGACACTTATTTTGGGATGATATATTTTTGGAAAAAGTGGATACGGAGGTGTTTTAGTTGGGAATTAAAAGTCCTTATATTATGATTGATGTGTGAATGTCATTTTTGTGTTTTCTTGCCAAATGATGTCATTTTCTCACCAAGTCATATAGCTGTACTGGGCCACTTTTGTTGACTTTTCCCACTTGGGCTGGTCAATTGTGGTTACAAAGAAAGATTAATATGCCTGAAAACATTGTTGAGTATGGAGTGTGCACTTTCTTTTTTTGCAATAAGCCAATATTATATGCCTGAAAACATTGTTGAATTGTCATCCTG
Source organism: Erodium trifolium (assembly GCA_036897425.1). Lineage (NCBI taxonomy): Eukaryota > Viridiplantae > Streptophyta > Magnoliopsida > Geraniales > Geraniaceae > Erodium > Erodium trifolium. The sequence goes on from JAYMTN010000326.1 coordinate 8,426, forward strand.
GAAGTCTCCGTATTTGTGTCACTAGGCAGACCTTAAAGATGATTGTGTAATATTTGCAAAATATGATGTTTTTTTTGTAATCTGATTTTGACTGCAGCAATTGGGTAGGTTTGAGACTTGAGTCCTAACTTGTGTTGTATTTTGGAGTCAATTCTATGATTACGGTTTCATAACTATAATTGTTTCCTTCAATGTAGACATAAGTTGTCCTTCAATGGAGTCAATTCTATGATTACGGTTTCATAACTATAATTTTTTGTATCATCTGACTATCCAGTGTGTGGTTTTCTTCTGATATTTATATATTTGGGTTAATTGCTAAAAATTTATAAAAGTTTTGTCCACTTGTTAAAAACTACGTTGATTTTAAAAGTGAACAAAAAATACAATATGAACAGAATATTCTGTTCCGTAAAGTATTGTGCTGATATGTTTTGCCCACATTACTTTTCAAGGCTATATGTTTTGCCCAAGGTACATTTCAATGTTATATGTTTTGTCTATATACCTTATGAGTCAACAGAATTGTTCATTCTTTTAACTCTAGATTGTGGCAATACTTATTGCATGTTTTTGTCTATTTTAAATTCGGTGTAGTTTTCAGGAAGTAGGCAATTTTTTTTGTTTGTATTTTTTATAGCTGGTTTTCTTCTGATATTGTTCATCCGTTTTCAAGTGTTTTTATCTAAAATTCCACTCATGTTACTTGCCACTCAAACTGAATTTGGCATCAGTGGCAGTGCTATGTAGTAATCTCATTTGGGTACCCAAAGGGCATCGATATCGAGCCTGCTACTGTCATTATTCTTCATCTTAAATTGTTAGCTTCAAACTTGGCCTCTGCGTAGTAGAAAATAAAATTAGTGAAGGGACACTTGTCTCTCTTGCTTGTATTGCATAAAACTACGTTGATTTTCATTTTTTTTCCGTGTCAAGCTGCCAGTTTAGAGGAATTATGGTCCCAGTGTTCTTTCTTCTGTTTCGGACAACTTTGGTTTGTGCAGATGTTAGAAGAACCAGCCAAATCCAGTTTTTTTTATATTTTATTTCCGTAAAGAAATGGTACTGCTAAAGACTTTTTGCTCAAAGTTATTTTTGGACGTTTAAGAAGAAACTGTGTTTATTGATATTCTAAATACAAGCAAAGCATGTAGGCCTTTGAGCATATAGAATCCTTTTCTTGGCAAGAAGAAAAAAAGGGTTGTTGTGTGGGTGTTTGGTAAGAGAGGGGAAAACCTTACGGAGTCTGTTTTATGAAAATTAATTTCGGATGATTTTTTTTTTTTCCGAAGGATTGGATCATATCCTTAATCCAACTTCAAGACTCAAGAAAATGTTGTCGTTTCAAGGAAAAAATATACTCCAGAAAATGTTGTGTACTGACAAATCAACCAAAACCTTTTTTACTTTTGTTTTTGGATGTTAGGTTAGAGTCAAAATATCATTAATATATATTGGGGATGGATTAAAAAAAATTTGGCTTGTTTATTATCAAAATATCAAAAGTATGTTGTTGGAATAAAATATCAAAAAAAAAATTATTCACTCATAGAAAATTCGAGGAGGGGTTTCGTAGTTCTAGCTTAGTTGTTTAGATGATATTAGCTATTCTATTTTTGGAATAGTCTCATTAATGGGTACTTAAAAAAGAAAGAAAAAAAAGGTTATTTTGTGTCTTCGTGAACACACATGACTTCTAATTTATGTGCACGAGTTGTATGACCATTTTTTGCAGTGACTTGCTCGGAAACAAGGCAAGAGACGGAGTCCAAGTCAATCTTCCAGATGGTTACAATTCAAGTACTTGTAATGACCCGCCATAACAAAGATTAATATCACTCCATCTTGGCTCATTTTACTTTCCATCTTTGCTCATCTTATTATACTTTCTTCGGCAATCAATTTCCGGTATTTTAAGAAAGAAATCATTAATCTCATTTCTAAATGTCCTCCCCTTTCATAAACAATCGGTTGTTTTAGCCCTCAATATCAATTTCTTTTGTTTGTAAAATTTAGGGTATGCGATTTTATAGATTATAGTAGCAATTACATAAATACTATTTCAGTATAATCTTTCTTTTTGAGTCCACCAATACATACTTTAAATCACGTATGTATCTTTTTCTATATATTTCCATTTGATTACTACGGTATTAGTATCTATATTGGTTCAAGTAATTGCTAATCTTTTAATCTCTCTTCTTCTTTTTTACTACTGGAGTGTTTATTCGAATATGGTAAGTGGTATTACTTAACCAATATGACGAGATGGGCGATGACTTTTCTTGGGTCGCACCGGTGTTATGAACTCCCTGGGTGGGGCCAATAGCATGGCTCGTGGTTGTGCGAGTGGTGGTGTGGCTTCGACAAGAGTGGTCCGATGGATGGCGTTCGCCATGGGGATGGAGTGTACCGTTGCAATAGGCTTTGGTAGCGGTCCGACTGATGGCGTTCGCCACGGGGAGGGAGGATATTGCTTCAGTGGCTATGATCATGGTGGTGGTTGAGAGATTGGCCATGCCAGATGCCATGGAGCGGAGCATGAGGTCGGTGGAACATGGACGGCGCAAGAGTAGAGGAAGAAAAACCCTAAAGACTAGTATTTTGTTCAGAAGAGTTACTAATTCAAGTACTTAATTGAAATATGGACGAGTTGATTACTGTAAGACTAATGGTGCAACTGAAACAATTTAGTTAATTGTACAAATGGATTTACGCTGAGAAGAAATGTGTTATATATTTATAATTGTTAAGTTTATAGATACGAAGACATACTAAAATACTCCGGACTGTAATATCACTTCAAAATTAATAAATAAATTAAGAGATAACATTATCAACTCATTCTCGAATTTTTATAGATTATTTTTATTCCTACAAAATCGTTTCCAGGCATGTCATCTATTATCAAAAGCTTACTTTGTTTGTTACATTACAAGAATTAAGGATAATCTTTGTATTTACAAACTGACTGCTTCAATATCATTGTCTGTTTTCTCTTTGCTAAAAAAATGGTTCGAGGGTGCGTTATTTGGATTTTCCCCTTAATTAAATAAAAAAAAACAACTAAATATTTAGTGTAAACGAGAGTGACCAAACTTGGGCCGTCCATGACCCAGCGGGTGGGGCTATTGGGCAGCCCAAAATCTATTGGAGACTAGAAATAAAATAAATATAAAAGGGAGTTGAAATTAGCGAATACAAACTAGGGTTTTGTACTCACACACACAAGCCTCACAGCGCCGAGCTCAGTTCCATATCCTCGTCTTCTCCAATTTCAGCAATCATGGCGACCCAAATGAGCAAGAAGCGAAAGGTCTGTTAATCCCCCTCTTCACCTTACCTAATGGATTCGACTCCAAATAATTTATTTCATAAAAACCAATAATTTCCCAAATCTAATAGTATATTTATCGTTGATTTGTGTTGTCATTTCAGTTGAAATTTATATCATATTCTTTGGTGATCCTGTGATTACTATATTCAACCGAGTAGTGTACCATTGTAATCCTACGAGTTCCTGATTCGATATCTATTGTTTTTGGAACAGTTTGTGGCTGACGGAGTTTTCTTCGCGGAGCTCAACGAGGTGCTAACCAGAGAACTCGCCGAGGATGGTTACTCTGGCGTTGAAGTTAGAGTCACTCCGATGCGCACTGAAATCATCATTAGGGCCACGCGCACCCAAAATGTTCTTGGTAAATTTCTGGTCATTACTATTTTTTGCCGTTTGCTAGGATGAGATCCAAACCAAAATGAAAATGATTGTTTTGCGGAGCCTCTCACTTTTCCTTAGAGGACTCTGATAGGTTTTAGTCAACTGGGGATGAGTTAAAATCTTCAGGGGATAAAAAATAATTCTTACAGATGGGAACCCTATTGATATTAGCAGGCGTTTTAAAATGTTTGTGCTTTATATATTTATTTATCAGGTGAGAAGGGAAGAAGGATCAGGGAGCTGACTTCTGTTGTTCAGAAGAGGTTCAAGTTTCCTGAAAACAGCGTGGAGCTTTATGCTGAGAAGGTTGTCAACCGGGGTCTCTGTGCCATTGCACAGGCCGAGTCCCTCCGTTACAAGCTCCTCGGTGGTCTTGCTGTTAGGAGGTACATGATCTAAACTCCTAGTTCTCTTTGCTGTGCACCCATGAAGTTACCCTTTTTTCTGTTTCTGTTCATGTATGGCTTATTTTATTTTCGACTGCATGGGTTTGTAATGTACAATATTGTTAATAGTTCATGGTTAATTTACGGATTACTTCTAGTCCTTGCCTTGCCTGTTTTCTTCATTCAGTTTGAAATGCTGATGAAAGGATTTCACATTGCGGGGTTATTGAGGCTAAAAAACTAGCCTTTTAGTATGTTGTAGTCACTATTCCTAGAAGCTGCTGGTTGTTCTGGAATGGAAATGTTTATGGTGTCATAAACAAAGAACTTCAATATTATTAGACATGTGTTGTTATATGTTGCCTCTTGTCCCATTTCATGACTCTTGGGGGTTTAATAGCAATGCTAAAAATCAGATAATTGGAGCTATCATGTTTCTTATTCTGTTGATAATTGTTTGGAGATTGGAATGTTCCCCCATATCTTGTTTTTACTATTTGTCATCAATAACTATTGAGAAGAGGGTATAAAAACATCAATCAGGCAACCATCTATAAAACATATGCACTGGTGTGTGTGTTACTGTATCTGCTGTTTTGTGCTCCTATATTATATCATATTTTCAAACTCATATCACCTATATCTGCTATTTTTACTGACACCATATGCTCTGCCTTTATCTTATTCATAAGCACATTATGTGTCACATATTTCCTTCAATCCACAACTGCATGCATTGTTATATTTCATGTTAAAGCGTTTATTAAGAGTTGTATATTCTCATGTACAGAGCTTGTTATGGTGTGCTGAGGTTTATCATGGAGAACGGTGCGAAGGGTTGTGAGGTTTGTGTATTGTATTTTTCTTTTCACCGTTCTATCTATGTACTTTCATCTGGCTCTGATATATTTTAGTTTCTGAATGATGCAGGTTATTGTAAGCGGAAAGCTCAGGGCTGCACGTGCCAAGTCAATGAAGTTCAAGGATGGTTATATGATCTCCTCTGGTCAACCAGTAAAGGAATACATTGACTCAGCTGTGCGACACGTTCTTCTGAGACAGGTACAGACATTTCTTTGAACATTTGTACTGTGCTAATTTTTCATGCACTACTCGGTCCTTGATATCTGTATTGGCGGTGCAACAGGGTGTACTCGGGATCAAGGTGAAGATCATGCTTGACTGGGATCCGAAGGGCAAGCAAGGTCCTATGACCCCACTTCCTGATTTGGTCACTATCCTCACTCCCAAGGAAGAGGAAGTGTATGTTGCTCCAGCAGTGATTGCACCCACTGTTCCGGAGATTGCAGTTTGAGAAATCATGTGATGTCTCCATTCTGGGGTTATGTAGTTTCTGATTCAAGGTTAATACCAATTTTCCTAGATAAATACTGATGAACCCATATTTAGACTTTAGGTTCAAGACATATCAAATGTTTTTTGCCCTTGCTTTTGTCAAACAGTGAACCTAGTTTCAGCATTTGAATTTATGAATTTCATTTGGTTTTGCCTTGTTTGAAATGTAATTTGTTATTAATTATTATCCTGTTTGCATTTAATTAGACTCATGAATTGATGATGCAAAACTGCCTTCAACTGGATAGATAAGATCTGCCAAAGGATTGTACCGAATCCGATTAAATTGGAATAATGCAGGAGAGTCTTACATAATCAACTTTTACCCTATATATAACCAAAACTTTGTCATCTCTATTAAACTAAAGATATATTGCATATGTTCTTAAGGGGACACTATAGTGGTTAAGACTCAATCTATCATATTTCGACCTTGAATAGGTGTGCATTTATTACATCTTAGGTGTGCACTGCGTTGCATATATTTCGACCTTGAATAGGTGTGCACTGCGTTGCATTGTTTTTTGTTTCGGTCGGAAGTTTATAACGTGTTGTTACTATTTCCCATGTGCGCTTTTTTATTATAGGGAAATCCTACAATAACCTTGTTTGACCCACTGAGATTTGAACCTGTGACCTCAAGAAAAGGCGAGACCATGAAGAACTCTTCACTATCAGACTAACTCAAGTGAGCATTTAGCATATGTAATTATATTTTTTTTCATTGGTATATCAAAATTTGGCATTATTTTTTCAAAACCAGATATATAGCATGTAGGTATTTTATGTTTTCAAGTTGAGACCGAGTCGACAAAGTATTAAAATAAAACGATAATTATATTACAACCCAAAAGATCTAAGACCCTTGTCAAATTTTACTTTATAGGTGTCCGTAAAGTTGTCGGGCCAGGTCTATACCGAGAGGGTTATGAAAAACCACAGGGGAAAAGGAAGAAAATCGAGACCAAACATGATTGATTCGAGTGTGGTCCAATTCAAATTCATGATATGCCTTTTGTAGCATGCTATGATCGGATCCGATCGGATGAGGCGTCAGTCAGACTAAAGCTTTGTCTCTCCAACTACATCATTTTCCACTTTACTTTGGCGCCTCATATTTCCAAAATCTAACCCTTTTCTTTTTGAAAGAAAACGGAATTAATTAGAGAGAAAGATAGAAGTCTTACAAATTACAATGCAAGCAATACAGTGTGGAACAACATAATCTCATTCTTGAGCCGTCGAATTATGAAAAGATAATTGGGTTTTAGGATATGGACAACCTCATTCTAAAACCGAAATACGTAAAATACCACATCTCATAAAGCATCTAGAAAAGACCATATGTCCACACCGACCGACCAAGAATGACCAAAACCACAATCAAGACATCAAATTCCACGTTCAATACATAACTATCCATTGCTATACTTGTGCCTTGGAGTAAGTGTCATTATACTTCTTTTGAAGAAACATAAAGATTCACTCCTTATCAATAGTTTTACTTCAAAAGAAAAGAGTAATTTAACCTTACTAGTACTCAAATATATGTTTTGGTTAATATCGACGATTAACCAATGAATAAATTGTAATTAGACGGGAGGGATCGCTTTATGCAAATTGCTTAAAACTACACACAACAACTACAAATTAAACACTGGCTTCATTTGGTAAGAAAGTGAATGAAACATAAATGAGTTGCATCAAAACAATACCTAGGTAGATAAGAATAAGCATGTGATTAATGTATTTTAGTTCATCACCTTATTACACATAATATTAATTGAGATATTAATTATATAGGATATATATACACACACGCATGAATGAATCTAGCTAATCAATACATTGTGTCGTGGGATTGAACAATAATAATGATTTGCAACTACACGAGTGTTGAAATTAAATCTAAATCAATAGGTAGGTAGTTGGATAGAGGGGAATATTATGATTGAGACACAAGAATATTGTTGATGTGAAGAACAATTATAAATAAGATATATTATTTATAAAAAAAGAGTAATGCCAAGAGACATCATGGGTTTAATTTGTGAATTAAATTACATCGCAATTGAGTTATTATTTTTCTTCCATTATTATTGCTTGCCACCTTCCCCACCTCACCTACTATTCCAGCACAATCTCAAACAAATCGATGTTACACATTAACTATAGTGTGTGCTTGCTTAATTTGTAGTTAATTCAACCACTCAATCACATATAAAATTACAATTAACCTAAATTCTAAATGGATTTTTCATCTAATATCACCTTCAATTTTATCTTAATAGTCAACATCCTTATGCTAACCTTGTAAATATGTTTCATCTTGTTTGTGTAAAAGAAATAGGTATGTTATTGTCACTAATGAAAGATACAACAATAATAACAATAGAGACATTATTGAGACGGGGCACACCCAACTCCTTGATTCAGACAAATGATCGGTTTCTCATTCAGTTTTGAACGATCAAGGCCTTATATTAATATAGTTAAAAAAATTAAATCGTCTGATGCATCCTTCACGGTTCGACTTAAGCTTCACTAGGGTGTCATATTGGTCTTTTGAAGTAGACTTGATAGGTTATGTGAGGAGTGGACTAGTTGCTCAAGGATCTCGTGAACTAGCGGAGGAGGGTAATTGGTTACAACAATCGAGATAGAGGTTGGACGTTGTATTAGAGAACTAACCCAACTAAAAGCTTAAGCTAATAGCTGAAAGCTCAATTATAGTTATATTCTAACATGCGCCCTCACGGTCAAACTTGTTTACGAGTTTGGAGGAGAATTATTAGAAGAGGAGAAGAATTCATCGAGAAGAGAGATAAGGGCTGGCCCATTTTGAACAAATTTGATAAGCTGAGAAGAGATTAATAATTGTTTGTAGAGAGTTGGGTTTGAACCCGGGTCCGTGAGGTGTCAGACTCTGATACCATATTAGAGTATCAACTCAACTAAAAGCTTAAGCTGATATAGTAATGTTTTAACACGTTCCCACATCCTCGTGGGTGCCTCGTTGGACACGCCAAGGTTGTTTAGCGTCCTCGCTCGTTGTTCAAGACTCCTGCAGTCATGGGTTCAGCATAGTCTTTCCTTAGTGTTTTGCGATCGTATACCGCTGCTTGCCAGGCTTTCTCTGAATGGTTGCATAATCGTCAGTCAACCTAATGATCCCGCTACATGTCACCGGTGACCTCGCGAACCTCTTTTTTCCACCGTTATCAATAACAAGTCATGTTTCTTAGATCATGCATTGATTATATTATTTTATTTTTATGATTAAAAAAACACACACACTATGCATTCGAAGTTGCTTCTGCATGCTCGTCACGTAGTGTGTCTTACTTTTAATTTAATAGGGTCATTATTAGTAGGTCTACCAAACATTAATTAATTAGTCAACCCCCACTTTAATTGATAAATATTTTTAACTAATTGATTTAAACTACTTAGTAAGTATCATTATGTAGCTAGCTATACGGCCATAACCCATAAAGTGATTCTAGGCTCTCACGTAATTCCTTTCCGTGTCCCCGCATTTTCACTTATCATTATTAGTGTTATAATTACATAGTAAAATAAAATAAAATAAGAGCATCACAACGCTCCGCTAGCTCATCGTTGGCGGGAGGAATAAAATATATTTTTTTGCCCTTACCACTAGCTCACCGTCTCCGGAAACGCCAACAATCTACAATATGCTAGGTGGTAAGTGCTGATGGTAACCCCACAATTTTGTCTTTTTCTTAAAAAAATTGTTCACCGTCGGC